>JACEFZ010025330.1:275000-434920 GCA_014155875.1 Cepaea nemoralis
AAAGACATAACACTCTTATAAATCTATACTGTAGAGTAAGGTTGAAAGCAAGCAAGAGGTAGACAACGACACAATTGGGAAAATAACATCAAGAGATGGACGAACAGCAGCAGTCTGACAGAATGTACAATCAAGTCGAGAAACAGATAGTACTGGAGGTTGCAGCCAACCTTAATTGTGGAGACGACATATGATTGATTGGTTGGTTGGTTGATTGATTGATTGATTGATTGATTGATTGATTGAACAGCGTTCGTTTCAAAGTTCATGTCCACAGAGTACTAAGTGAGCATGAGGTGGTTGTATTTGTAAACATTGACAAAAGACTTGACCTTGGACTTCTGCGTAACCTTCTTCTCGCCCACGTATTACTTTTCTGGAATATCTATAAGTCACTGCAGAAATCACACAACATAAACTATAACAATAATAAAGATCCTTCAAGCTAAAATGTGACTGACTGACTGACTGACACCTTGCCGTCTTGACAGACGATAGTTAGTAAAATGGAGTTATACCTCTCCATAACACGAAGCCTGGGCTGAATTTAGAGACCATGTGTTGCCCATGCAGCATGATCCCTCTCTCGGCCTGTCTAGTTTACTCCAGATGAAATGAACACCAATACATCTGGAACAAGACAAGCTGCAGAAGCTGCCGGATCAGCAAAGCAATACTCTAACTGTCCGCCTGTCGGAGCTTCGATCCTAGACCAGTTGCCGACCAAAGCTTACGGTCTGGTTTGCCCTGCCACGCATTTTAGTCTTAGGTTTCATTTCTTCTCACCAGGATAAGGCTTGTACCCACCCAATTTCACTCCTCCGCCCGAAGCCGTTGGCACAAAGTGAGGTTTTGGGTTTGGTAAGCGCCGCCCAACATTCGGCGCTATCAGAAAGCATGTAGTACTGTCTGAAAGATACAACGCACGTATTCACAAAGTAATTTCAATTGTCTACCACGGTAATTTTAAACTAACTATCATGTCTTTTTGTTTGCATAAAGTTGGTTTCTGTAAATGAATGGCAATAGCCTCTGCCAGCTGTAACATGTGACAATTTTTAAACAAAAATGCATGACTGTCAGATTAAAATTACCGTGGTAGACAATTCAAATTACCGTGTGTATATATGTGTTGTATATTTCAGCTTGAAGTGTGTATCTAATTATTTTATGTTGTGTGATTTCTGCAGTATGTACCCGACGAGATGCAGCGAAATGCGCCAGACAATAAATCGTACAATCTATAGTCTGTGTCTTCGTTATTCAAATTCATAACCGGAAAACATTGTTTTGAATATCTATCAATGCCAGCAAGCATAGCTGGCTGTACTGTTTATTTTGTGTTCCATCATTATAATTCTTCAGTGTACGGTGTTGTTGTTTGTGGTTGTGGTGGTGGTGGTTGTCCTGGCTCTGGTCGTTGTGTGTCTTCCTGAAACGTCCACACTTTGGGTTACTTTGACCAGCGTGTAATACATCAAGTCAATGTTGGATCAGCATGATACACGAAACGCCTCCAAGGTGAATACGCACGACAGGAGAATAACAACTGGGAGTCATGACGCAGACATAAAGTGGTGGAGAGTCTATGTTCCATCGGAAGAATAAAAGCAGAAGAAGAAACAAAAAGAGGGGAAGGGGAGAAGGAGGAGCAACATGAAGAGGAAGAAGGAGGAGAAGGAAGAGGAAGGAGGAGAAAAAGGAGATGTGTAGGAAGAAGAAGGACGAGGGGAAAGAAAAAGAAGGCTAAAGAACAAGAAGAAGAAGAAGAAGAAGAAGAAGAAGAAGAAGAAGAAGAAGAAGAAGAAGAAGAAGAAGAAGAAGAAGAAGAAGAAGAAGAAGAAGAAGGAGGAGGAGGAGGAGGAGGAGGAGGAAGTGGAGGAGGAGGAAGGAGGAGGAAGAGAATGAGGAGGAGGAAGGAGGAGCGTGGGGGAGGAAGGGGATGAAGGGGTAGGAGGAATAGAAGGAGGAGGAGGATCAGGAGGAGGAAGATAAAGAGGAGGAAGATAAAGAGGAGGAGGCGGAGGAAGAAGAAGAAGAAGAAGAAGAAGAAGAAGAAGAAGAAGAAGAAGAAGAAGAAGAAGAAGAAGAAAAGAAGAAGAAGAAGAAGAAGAAAGAAGAAGAAGAAGAAGAAGAAGAAGAGAAGAAGAAGAAGAAGAAGAAGAAGAAGAAGAAGAAGAAGAAGAAGAAGAAGGAGGAGGAGGAGGAGGAGGAGGAGGAGAAGGAGGATCAGGAAGAGGAGGAGGGGGAGGAGGAGGAAGAGGAAGAGGAGGAGGAGAAGGAGGGGGAAGGAGGATCAGGAAGAGGAGGAGGGGGAGGAGGAGGAAGAGGAGGAGTAGAAGGAGGATGAAGAAGAAGAAGAAGAAGAAGAAGAAGAAGAAGAAGAAGAAGAAGAAGAAGAAGAAGAAGAAGAAGAAGAAGAAGAAGAAGAAGAAGAAGAAGAAGAAGAAGAAGAAGAAGAAGAAGAAAGGTCGCTTAAAAGACGACAGGGTCGACTTCATTGCACGGGATTTTTTTTTAAAATCCCATATGGTACACAAAACAACGAGTTTTGTACGGAGACACAACACAAATAGTTGCTGTGCGAAAGTATTACTATTACCTGCGTTACCCGATCCTGCACATAATGTTGATGAGAGCCAATTAAGTATGTTTTAACAGGCGTTACAACTGATTTCTATAAAGCTACTCACGTGTTATGTCCTTCCGTCGCCATGCTTTCCTGCACTCTAAAATTCTGAGTCATTCAACATTCGTTCCTTGTAATCATAACAGTACAGTTGGGCCAAATCTGCCCGTACTTGTGAAATGTATGTTGAGAAATATCGATATGCAAAGTCACTATCCCGTTCGTCACATTTACTAGATTTTCAGGTAAATCGCGATATGTACTTCCAGAAGTGGCTCGTTAAACAAGTACAGAACCATACCACATCGTCTAATAGAATTTGTAAATCACTCAATGGAATCGCTTTACAATCAATCATTTTACTTAACGAACGCTCATGGTTGCGTGAAAACAGGCCGTAGAACTAGATATTACACAGGAAATGGAGATGAAGTAGGCCTGAGTACGGTTACTGTGAGAGTCGTTGTGTTATTTAGCTGTATGTGTACCTGGGTTTGGTGTTTCGAATGTGCTGTGTCATGTGTAGGGATCTCCGTAGATCCATTGCATGATCATTATGCTGTGCCTTGCTAATTGGCGTGGTCGCTCATGCACCTCCGCAGATCTCAGACCCTGGCGTTCTGGGTCAATTCTTTTGTTGATATTAGATCACCAGGCCTTTTGTTTTTAAAAGAGAGGTCAAGGTGGCAGAATGTGAGAGTTTAAGAGGACTAGCTCTTAAACTTCCGGTGCACTGACGTCGCGTAGTCGGATCGCTCCCTTCACCGGTCAGTTGAACTTACATGTTGATTTTACGGTCAGAAATCAATGGCAAACTACTGAAAGTTAACTTGCCTAATACATGAACCTTAATTCGGGGTTGACAGCAACGTCCACCAAAGGATACACGCATGTATTATTTGGCGCACATAGAAGGAGAAGAAGCAAGTAGAGACTAGAGGACGCACTAGACAACAAAAACATAGAAAGCTGTAGACCTATGGTTACCAAAGGGACTCGAACCTGTCACCTCCAAATGGCGACAGCGCCTCGCTGCAGGAACAAGTGTACCCCAAAAAAAAGGTGTTTTCATTAGCCAGGTATATCATCCACATGACCCCACAACTATGGTATATGGACAGAATTCGTTTCTAACCATTGAGATAGCAACATAGGTTTCATAATTTTATATTAAATCAGCGTATGTCAAACAGTTAGTCGTTAATCGCGGTTCCAACTTCAAGGCAAAGGGTCGTCCCATTATGCTCCGTTCCTGTTTCAGTGAAATATCACATATAATGCTCCTCACTGCTCCGTGTGAAAAGTCAAACAGACAGGAGTCTCCACAAACCAACAGCCCGCCCAGGTATACTATGCAGAATGCCATAACAAAATGTCCGCCACGAAAAATACAGTTCATCGACGATGGAAGCGGCAGTCCTTATAAAACCAACAGCCACACATTACTGCTTAAGATAACCCAGTTAGTTCAGCGACCTGCCGACTGCCATTTTTCTGAACATGCAGTTCACACTACAAACAACCGCTTTGTTTACATGGTCAAATAACAAACACATCAGCCCTAGTGCGTCCTCTAGTCTCTACCTGTTTCTTCTCACTTCTATGAGCGCCAAATAATACACGTTTGTTTATTTACGAACTGTCTTAATGACCTCAAAGGGTTACCCAACTTTAATTTCTGAGCAACGGATATACAACCTGTTTTAGCTCTCAACCTTCCTGTGCGCTGACGGCGAGGTATGCGGTGTATTCCTCACGCTGCTCAGTTGGACTGAAACCTGGACTTCTCGTTCAGAAAGCAGTGGCAAACTACTAAACATAAAATCACTTACAAAATCAACCTGAGGTTGATCGTAATGGCCTTTACATGCGTCCCTGCCTGATTTCTGGGGAAGATTATGTGGTGGTTTCCCCTGTTATTCTACACCCACAAGGCTTCCTTTGACCTCTCCCTTTACACGCACTAAAGCTCAATGAGCATATTGTGCTACCCATATATTTCTACAGGCCGGTCAGCACTGGAAGGGCGGTCTAATCAATACCGTCTTCACTTCCTAAGATATTCTCTGGCACGAGATTTAGGCGGGGTCGACGTGGCAGCCCGGCTCAAGTTTAAAGTCTCCTCAATGCCAGTTCGAGATAAAATAAGACAAATAACAAATCAGTACTGCGGTCGTGAGGGCAAAAATAGATGAAATTAGTCGGCGATTATGACTGCTTGTGCCAAGGTCAACGATCCAGATCTGACCATGACCCTACTTTGCAACAGACGATATCAGACTGTATGATTGGCATCTAACATAAACAGGCGGAATCATACGTCAAAGGCAAATTAGGCTGACGAGGAACGCCACGCTGCTGTAGTGTGTCGGTTACATGGTGCTGGGTCAGCGTGGCCGAATGGGACAAGAACATTTGCTCTTAAACTTTAGGTGTGCTGATGCCCAGGTAGCGGGATCAACTCCTGAAATGTGAATCGAACTGAAATGTTGATTTCTCGTCCTTGACTTGGGGACGTAATTTACAAGAACCTCCAAAGTCAGAGTTGGCTTGCGTGTTGGCCAGGGACATGTAAACAAGGAAAGCAATTCCACACACACAAATCAGCCCAGTGCACTTCTAGTACGTGTTTGGACTACGCTTGAGTTTAAAGCGAGCGAGCGCAAAAAGCGACAACAAATGACGCAGATTTGCTGCAAACAGACACAGTAGAGCCAACATTCCTTCGGAGGTGAACGAAGAAGAGATATAAATAAGACGTGGCTGAAATAGGAGGCTCTTTACGTCTGGTATAGTGTGTGTAAATTGAACCAGCTGTGTGAGAAAGACGGAGATTGTTGTCTCGTCCTTTAACTTTAAAACTCAAGCGTCATCTACTGTGGGTTGATCTTTGCGTTACGCTGACAGGGGCACTAGCGCGGTCCGATCAGGGTTCAGTACAAGCTCTCATCATTCACTATGGGTGGGAAAGACTGACCCCTTATTTCTCTGTGTACCACAAAGCTGTGATGGTCTCCACAAACCCACAGCATGTTCCTATGGAGTGTATTTTGTGTAAACCCTTCAATGATGTTATCTGCTATGGAACTTCCTCATTCTCTTTATCTCCCCTTTGGGGCATCGACCACAATCAACCCACGTCAAGCCATCTACCGGGGGGGGGGGGGGGGGGGGGGGGGGGGGGGGGGAGAGACTTTTCACATGAAGCCTTAAAAGTGTCATATACATTACAATAGCCATGTCATTATCTTGTAACCTGTCAATGTCGTTGTTCAGGATGTCAAGAGTGTTAAGCACATGACATCATGGTGCAGACAATCACAGTGACGTCTTAAGGGAAGTTTAAAGCTGGCCGCCCCACGCTTGCATGCACCAAAGAGGAGCAGCGTTCTGTTATCCATATGTTTTTGTTTTTTAATCAGTGAATGGTGAAACCTATAGAAATTCATCGGCGAATGAAGGTCCAGTATGATGATGCATGCCTGTCAGTCCAGCAAGTGCATGAGTGGAGTAGGAAGTTTCATGAAGGTCCAGTATGATGATGCATGCCTGTCAGTCCAGCAAGTGTATCAGAGTAGGAAGTTTGAAAACTTGTCTCTACTGTGAAGATGTACAGCAGGTGGTGCTTGAGTGGTTACACGAGCAAAGTTAATTTTGTTTTACAGAAATCAAAGCACTTTATCTGCGCTGGAGGACTTGCATTGAACGCAGTTGTGACTACATCGAAAAATGATACGCTTGTTCTTTACTTTTTCAGAATATATTCACTCACACACAAAAACCATTTAAGGTTTTTATTTGAAGCTCCCTCATATCTTCTGCCATCTGCCTTCATTTCCTTCCAATATTATTCATATCTGTCTGTTCTCTGTAATTCTCTTCTCCATGTGTTGTTATGTCTCCCGTTATTTCATTTACCCTTGTGGATTCCAGACAGGAGAATTGATCCATCATGTGCCATGCCGGTAAGCTTGGGCGGCCATGACTCGCTATTTCACTTGATCACCAGCGTCATGGATCAGCTCCGTGTTCTTGTCTCTACCATGCCACGTGGTCTAAGTGCTGGTCAATCAGAAAGCAATGGCAAACTACTGAATGTAAACTTGCCCATAAATCACAAACAGCCAAAATATACTGGGGTTGACTGCCAAAATACTATAACATATGCAACTAACTTAACTAACCTGATGATATGCAACACAATCACATACTGAAATCTCAGTCAATCACACACTAAAATCACTGACGATCACACATTCCCTAGTCAATAAAACCAGACATGTTTTGATGATTGCATTTTGTTTTTAATTCATCTGACCTCTGACCATACCAGACAATCACTTACTGAAATCACTGACAATCACACATTCCCTAGCCAATAAAACCAGACACACATTTTGGTGATTGCATTTTGTTTTTAATTAACCTGACCTCTGACTTGGCCAGTCATCCCCCATGAATATCAAACCTCAAACAACATCGAGAGATACATATCTGAATATCAGATCACAACAGCTGCTATTGGCATTTTCACACCGAAGATGAACCGCAGCATATCTCTAGTATTTTCTGTCCATTCTTACTATGGTGATCATCATCATGTTCCCTGTCAACTACATCCCTACAGATCTTGTCCCTGGTGTCCTGGAACAACTCTGCTGATGATATTCCTCCATGTTACTGCCTCAGTCCATCCAACATCTTCTCTCAGCCTGCCTCTGCCACAATTGATCTTTCTGGTCATCATGACGTTTTCCAATGTTTCTCTTCTCATTATTTGATCAAAACACAGCTTCTTTCTTCTTGTTGTATATAATGTTGTAATTTAATTAGCCTCTTCCAAGCAGTCATTGTTAGTTACTCCGGCAGTCCAAGGTATTCACAATATTCGTTTCAGGAACCAAATTCCTTTTGGCTCCAAGATTTCCCTAATTTTTTTGTTCATTCACATTTCAAGATTGAGTACCATACAGCAAAACTGGTTTTGTATCAGATCTCAGCTCTCTCTCTCTCTCTCTCTCTCTCTCTATCTGACATTCAATGACAGTGACTTAAACTGCCATAATGAAACAGTCTGACATCCAAAACATCCTCTTTCGAGACTTTATTATACAATCTTCCAATTTACACGATTCTCTCACTCTTGCATTTCACATTCTGCTCAAGCACAACTTTAAAGCATGCCTATGAATGAATGGTTACAGAAGACTACTGACAATTATTTACTGGATTGAGAAACAAAAACAGATCTATCTAACAATAGATTATGAGGGAAAGTAATGAACAAGAGAGTAAGAAGATTTATTATGACAAATACAAGTGAGGCAAATGGAGCATTGTGGGCATGTGAAAACACATCTAGAAAAGTGAACAATTTTTTTTTTAAATTTGCATATCCTTTTACAGGACATCACTGTCAACAGCAGCATCTTTCAGCTGATTTCTTGGCAAGATTACGCTCAGTAGTTTGCCATTGCTTTCTGAGCGGCCGGCTCAGTTATCCCGCAAGTCACCAGCGGGGGTGGAAACGCTTCCAGTTCTCGCCTGCTACGAGACTCTGCGTGATAAACGGGATTACGGAGAAAGTGGTGTAACCCCTCAGCCAGAGAGACTGGCTAAAGTGAACTATGGAGGGGGGAATACTAAAGAAGTGGCAATGAGGAAGACCACAACATAAAAGGATTAAGAATGTGATCAATAATATACACATGACAGAGAGAGATGCTCGAGACATGGCTTACGATAGAGAGACATTTTGACAGATTTATGGGAGCAATGTTCGCCATGGAATAAGCCATTGGGTGATGATGATGATGGTTTTCAGCGGCGTGTGTATAATGTTTTCATATGTCGAAAATCACAACAACAAATACTAGACAATAATTGTTACTATGACATATTTCAGTAATCAAACTTGAGCTTTCGGGGTGTCATAAACTGCTGGGCAATCTCGTCAGTTACAGTCTTTCTCCTCTCCTGGATCTCCTTAATCATTTCTTGCAGAACTGTGATCAGTTCCTTTTTCAAATGGCCTGTGAGGAGTTGGCCGCTGGTGTAGTCCTGTCAACAAATAATATACATCAAGGAATTCAGAAGGAAATTGGCCTTAGCAGTGCAAAGGGAATTTTTTTTTTAAATGTGTAATCTGTAGGTCATCAGCAGGCTACAAATTTGTGCTATTCACACCTTCTGAGGGAGACCAGCGGAGTTGTACCCTACTGAGGGAGACCAGCGGAGTTGTACCCTACTGAGGGAGACCAGCGGAGTTGTACCCTACTGAGGGAGACCAGCGGAGTTGTACCCAACTGGCCTTGTAGACAGCGACATTTCTTTTGTTTTTGTTTTGCACTCGCTCACTTTGAATTGAATAGTAGTCCACAGACACTACTTCTAGTAGTGTGTGACTGAATTTTGTGTGTGGATTAGCTTCCCTGTTAACAGTGTCCTTCGCCATCAGGCAAACCCACACTGACTTCAGAGGTACTTGTAATTTACGTCCCCTAGTAAAGGACAATAGGTCGACATTGTAGTCCACTGTCCGGTGAAAGGGAATAGAACAACGGTAAGAGCAAATGGGCCAACACCAGGGAAATAAACGTTAACATTTTGAGAACATGCAACTGTCCTGTGCAACATGTGGTTGTGAGGCATGGGCTATCTATCAATGACCAAAGAAGAAAACTGGGCTTCTGGATGTAAATGCCAGAGAACTAATCTTTAGAATACAGTTGACTGAGAAAGAACATGCTGACTGTTTTAAGATCTGTACACATCTGTCAAACATCTTGAAGTCAAAGACACTCAGCAAACATACGAAACTTAAAATCTTCAACTCTTGTGTGATTCCAGTGCTAACGCATGGATGTGAGAGTTAAAAATCAACGGTAGCTTTAGATAAAAAAAATTAGACAATTTTGAGAACAAATGTCTTAGAAGAATTCTAAACCTCCACTGGACAGATTTCAGAACCAATACGCAAATAAGACAAGAGACTAAGCAAGATATTGTATCCAATTTTATAAGAAAACGCCATTGGAACTACATCGGCCATGTACTCAGAATGGACAAGACAAGTCTCCCCTACCAAGCCCTCTTATGGTCACCAGTAGGAAAAGAAAACGGGGAAGACCAAGAGAGACCCTGCGTAGAACCATCATCAGAGAAGGCTCATTCAACGGCCAAGTGAACATCCAGATCTACAACAGGTAGCAGCGAACCGCCAGACATGGAGAGCCATGACTTCCATGCCATGCGCCGCCTTAGGCTCAAGAGGAAAGACTAACACAAAAGAAAATTGGTTAATAAACAGCATTTTGTCTGGAAACTGACATGTTTCACCATATTAAATGTCACTGTCGTAGGTCAGCGTTGCTGAATGGATAAGAACATGCATTTTTTAAACATCGGTGTGCTGATACTGAGGTAAGGGGTTCAGTCTCTACATTGGTCAGTTGGACTAAAATGTTGACCTCTCGTCCTTGACTTGGGGACATAAATTACAAGTACCTCAGAAGTCAGAGTGGGTTCCTCTGATGGCGAGGGACAGTGTTAATAGGGAAAGCTAATTAATCGACAAGAAAAAATTCAGTCCAGCACTCCTAGAATTAGAGTGTGTGGATTACGCTTGAGTTCAAAGTGAGCTAGTGCCAAACAAAACCAAATGTCGCTGTCTACAAGGCCAGCAGGGTACAACTCCGCTGGTCTCCCTCAGAAGGTGTGAATAGCAAAAATGAGCAGCCTGCTGATGACCTACAGATTACACAAGTCAACCCCACCTCCCCGTGGTCTAGACCGGGAAACCGTGGCGGCAAGGTCATGGGCCAATGGGGCTCTGAAGATATCACCAGCTCTCCAGGAGGGTAATAACGATGACAGTAACAAAGTCACACACATAATAGTGATTTCCACAGGGGCCAAATCTACACAAGTGGTAAAACACAAAAATGTTTCCAGATTTCTTAGCATTCTCTGACTAAATGTATCAAGTACAATAACATATGTCAACATGGCCAATTTGATAAGAGCACTTGCTCCTAAACTTCTAGTGTGCTGATGCCGAGGAAGCAGGTTCAACCTCTACACAGGTCAACTGGATAATAATGTAGGCTTTTCATCCATGACTGTGGGATGTAAATTACAAGTACGTCAGAAGTTGGAGTGGGTTCGCCTGATGGGTGGGACACTGGTAACAAGGAAAGCTAATCCACAAGCAAAATCAGTCCAGTGCACTCCCCAGTAAAAGCAACTATTAGAAGTAGTAGGACGTGTATGGACCACGCTTGAGTTCAAAGCGAGCACGAGCGCGCACACACACACTCTGACTGGTACACATGAAGAAAGCTGATTACACATGCCTTGCTTGAAAAAGGATGGAAATAATAATTCAGTAGGAAAAGAAAAAAAAACAGTAAGCTAAAACAAAGCTCATCAAACATATAACTAGCACACAGAATAATGTAACGGCATGTTTCTGAACACGCACCCCATTGAGTGCCAGCTGGTCTAAAGATATGGGCATCCAGTGAGGACTAAGTCATAATTTACAAGCTCTGAACACGAGAAGCCTTTATCCTAAGAGAAGCTGTTCATTTTGTGAAAGACACAAGCTCCTTCATCCCAGGACATGCCATCACAGATTGAACAAACCTTGTATAGGTTTTATCTGCCAGCTTTATCACTGTCCACTGTCAGCTTTATCACTGTCCACTCTGTCAGCTTTATCACTGTCCACTCTGTCAGCTTTATCACTGTCCACTGTCAGCTTTATCACTGTCCACTCTGTCAGCTTTATCACTGTCCACTGTCAGCTTTATCACTGTCCACTGTCAGCTTTATCACTGTCCACTGTCAGCTTTATCACTGTCCACTGTCAGCTTTATCACTGTCCACTCTGTCAGGTTTATCACTGTCCACTCTGTCAGCTTTATCACTGTCCACTCTGTCAGCTTTATCACTGTCCACTCTGTCAGCTTTATCACTGTCCACTCTGTCAGCTTTATCACTGTCCACTGTCAGCTTTATCACTGTCCACTCTGTCAGCTTTATCACTGTCCACTGTCAGCTTTATCACTGTCCACTTTATCACTGTCCACTGTCAGCTTTATCACTGTCCACTGTCAGCTTTATCACTGTCCACTGTCAGCTTTATCACTGTCCACTCTGTCATGTTTATCACTGTCCACTCTGTCAGCTTTATCACTGTCCACTCTGTCAGCTTTATCACTGTCCACTCTGACAGCATTATCACTGGCCATGTGTGGACAAAACAAACCCACAGCTGAACAAGTTCTGCAGGGTCTTCCTCTCTACGGTGAATTAGAAAGGAGTTGTAAACCCATGTAAACTTTCCTCTGGAGAAAACTAGACAGGCTGATAGAGGGATCATGCTGCATGGGCAACACGTGGTCTATACAAATAACCCCAGGCTATGGAGAGGTTATTATGCCTTGTTTGAAGCACAATGTAACAAACTATCATCTGTCAAGACAGCCAGGTGCCAGTACCAATGACCCACACAATCAGTGCTATACTATTTAAAGAGTTAAAAACCAGCTTTATTGCATCAGATCTGATCCCATATGGCTCTGTCTCTTTCCTCAGAGGCACCTGCCAAAAGCATCGCACAAAATCTCAAATTCTTCAGCTCCAGCGACAACCCCCAGGAGTCTCTGAAAAAATTATATTTGACAGTTGGAATTGACCCACAATTTTTGGAGCATGAGGCAGGCAGCTTAACCACATTGCCACAGAGATTTCAAGTTGTTTGGAAGTGAAGAACAACCTCAAAACACAGGTTGAGTTTATCATGACAACTCAATGAACTGTGTAAAACCAAAGGTGTGCTCACAAAAAGAAACCAGCAAACAATGTCTCATCAAACAACTTACACTTTCAAAGACCAGGGACAACCTACAACAGTGGGGCCATCTGTATGGTTTCCTGGGCCAGACACAGCAAACCACTACCCTCCTTGAGACTGGATAATGCTAAGAGAACACAACTTTGGTATAGCAACAACAATTTGACAGAAACCACAGACAAGTGGGCGGTTTACCTGTCTGATTTTCTCCAGTTTCTCATCATCAGCCAGGAAGAAGCGAAGATACTGAAAGGAAACATCAACATCACAATTGCCACCCTTCTCCCTGTGTTCCTCAACTGTGTCCCTTCCTCCAGAGAAAGCATATTTGTTTATCTGTGGATAAGAAAGCAGCAATGATCACTGATCAATACAAAGATAAGAAATCTGTAAAGAACTGCCGTTTCCATGACATTATAACACAGTGGTTCTCAATCTTTTTTGGCCCGTGCCCACCTTCACCATATTTTCAGAACGTCATTCCTCCCCTTTCGTATTTCCTACTTAAAAATCCCCCCCCCCCCCTTTACACAGTATATGTAATAATGGAAGCTAAATTTAATAGCACATACTAAAACAAGTCTAGACATCCACATAAAACGTGATTTGTGGGTCTACATACTTTATAAAATGAATTTCAGAAGGGCGAGATGTACAGAACCGTAAGGTATGAAGGGAAAAACAATATCAAGTAATCGGTTCTTGTATTAACGCGATCTTGAAATAATCTTAATTTCCCCCCTGGAAACCCCAAACCCCACCGGTTGAGAACCACTGTTATAACATATTGGAGATAAAAGTACTTGGCTCTTATTATCTCGACCAAACCACATATCAGGGTGGGATTATCACATGCCATTTCTAGTGCTTTTGAAACACAGCTGTGGGCGATTTGGAAGCAGACCGCCTTGCGCTGGTTTTCATACAATGGTATGAGTGCCGGTCATTCAGAAATCAATGACAAACTACTGAATGTAAGCTTGCTAAGAATTCACAAACAGTAAATAAAATGCTGGGGTTGACAGTGATGTAATGTAAAGGATTTGCAAATAACTTCTATTGAAACAAAAGATTTGATACTTGTCTGCACTAAAGCAAATTCTTCATGCTTGTTTCCGCATGCATGCTACCAAAGCACTCTCTCCCATGCCTAATATATTTATTGCTCCATGTTTGTGTACACAGCTGGCATTTTACACAATCTCCACTGTTTGCAAATGACTGCCAGTTTCTATACTTGGCTTATCTAACCACTTGGGTTGTAATCGGCAACCAGGCATGGTTTAATCCCAGTCTGACGTACAAGACACGGTGGTACTAAACTGGCCTCTCATTGCTGCACACCCGGAACATTGATAACAATAAACATAAAGGACCTTTGTACACACGTGAAGGTGTACTGGGCATATGGTGCTGGACACACATTTTAAGAGACTAATTGTCACTCACTGGTGATGTGATCAGCACCACGCCCAACGCCTCGACTTTCTATGGCATTTGCTGGTTCCCGTTATAGGCTAGGTCGACCTGGGACCTCGGGTAAATCTTACAAATCTGCGTGAATGCAAATTTGACCCCATGATCACAGGGGCAGGCATGGCAAAGGTCTAGCCACTACACCACTAAGGCTCTCGTGTGAGTCATGGATGGTCAATAAATCACACACTCACAGTTGACCAGAAACACCATAAACACATGAACGAACGATGGCAGTCAAAAATATCCTGAATAATTGGAAACTCATGTTTGAGATTGAGCTTTAACCTTTTCAAGGTTATGGTTCAGAAATTTCAAGGAGTGTTCCCACTTCGCCGTGGAAACTCCCTCGCTGAAACAATTAAAACACACAATCACAGGAATTGTTGCAATGTGGAGGATCTGTTATCTCCACGACAACTTTACATTGAAACACAACACAAGTCCTCCCACCTTGTTTTTGATCTGTGCGGGAGTGTCTGTGAGAAATATGGATGAATTGGGGTCACTGGCAGACATCTTGGATGTGGCTCCTTGCAGCGCTGGGAAAAAGACGGAGTGTATCAAAGCTGGCTTGAGCAGGTTCAGGCGAGGAGCAACATCCCTGGTCATCCTAAAGTACGGGTCCTAATGAATATTTAAAACAATACTTGAAATTTTGCTGGTGTAGGAAATGAGTATTTTACTAAATGAGAAATGTGTGCAATGTTTTGGACTTGATGCATACCAATGTGGATCTTTTTTTCAAGGTACAGCAACAGCTCACTCATGTGATGGTGTGAGTGTGTAGAGTTTAGACCCTTTGTGTGACAAAGCAATACAATATGTGTGATTTTATTTTTCCAAAGCCAAGACTTCAAGACCTTATTTTACCTATTTCCTAGGGTAGAAGTGCAAGACTGTAAGATCTTATTTTGTCGTATCTTGTTTCCCTCTTCATCCTATGGTAGAAATACAAGATCTTATTTCCCTCTACATCCTAATGACTTCGGGCGGAGGAATGCAATTGGGAAGGTACAAGCCCTGCCCTAGTGTGAGGAAATGCAACCTAAAGACTAAATGTCATGGCAGGGCAGACCATACCCTAAGCCTTGATCGGCATCTGGTCTAGGATGGAAGCTTCTACAGGCGGACAGTTGGAGTATTGCTTTGCTGATCCGGCAGATTGTCTTGTTCCAGACGGACTGGTGTAACTTTGATTGTCTTGTTCCAGACAGACTGGTGTTACTTTTCCTCTGGAGTCAACTAGGCAGGCCAAGAGAGGGATCATGCTGCATGGGCAACACATGGCCTCTAAACTCAGCCTAGCTTTGTGTTATGGAAAGGTATAACTCCATTTTACAAACTATTGTCTGTCAAGACGGCAAGGTGCCAGTCAGCCAATATAGAAGAAGGAAGACAAAGGAGAAGCCACAATAAGCACAGAGAATGGGGTAGATGAATGAGACAATGATTCCAGCAATTACCTGATCAATGGCACATGGTATAAGACAAGGCAAGTCCCGTTTCCCATTGAAGATGTGAGGGAAAGCTGAACTGAAGCTGGGAGCCGCCTGCACAGCTGGGAATGCAATCTTGCCAATGTTGTCACTGTCCCCGAATCCAAAGATACCTTTGACCTGGTTAAAGGTCACAAGTTTTTGGACCTGAATAATTGTTCTGTAGAATTCTGGACACTGTCTGAGGACATGAAGCAAATCTAGTTAATGCTTGAGTGAACACAGGTATGCAAAGTAATTTCAAACAAGCCAAAATTAATAACTGAGTAAACATTTACAGGGAAGAACGCGGCCATGAGGGCAGAGGCATGGCTGAGTGCTTATGGTGTCTGCCCCAGGATCAAAGCGAACCAGGTTCAATCTCGGCATGATGCTGCCAATGTTACTTTGAAGCACTGATATCTAATGATATCATACACCCTTTGATCTCTAGGGATGTGAGACTCTCTCTCTCTCTCTCTCTCTCTCTCTGTGTGTGTGTGTGTGTGTGTGTGGAGGGAGAGAGAGAGAGAGAGAGAGAGAGAGAGAGAGAGAGAGAGAGAGAGAGAGAGAGAGAGAGAGAGAGAGAGAGAGAGAGAGAAACAATATGGCCTGTGTGCAAGTTGTGAACAGTAAAAAAAAACCATGGCTTTTGGAAATTGCAAAGAGTAGGCTGGGAGGCAGCTATCCTGGCAAGAATTGTAGGGCACTGTAAGCTGGTGAGGTGTATAACCGGGTGATGAAATAGAAGAAGTAGCCTTGTAAAAGATGGAAAACCGATTCAGCAATAAAAAGATGCCAATAGCAGCTAGGAAAACAGTGTTAGTGCTGTTTGGAGCATATACTGTTATATGGATGTGAAACATGAACAATAAGCAGGCAGGCTGAGAAACATCTAACGGCAGTGGACTTATGGTTTCTAAAGAAAAAGCAAAGAATATCACGGACAGACAGAAAAATGAATGAGAAAGTTCTTCAAGAATTAAATGGAAACCATAAATGCATCAGACAAATTAAATGAAGACAAATCAAGAGACAGTCAAGATATCTGAGCAAGTTATGAGGAGAAACAAATGTGAGAACATGGTGACAACTGGCAAACTTAAAGGAAAAAGAGCCAGGGATAAGAGAAATACCTGGGAGGATTGGCCACACTGGCATACTCGGGACAAGAACACAGACCTGGTGATCATGTGAGAGAGTGAACCATGACCTTGACTGCCAATGTCTATCGGCATGGCATGTGATGATGAGGCCATATTCAGTTTTCTGTGACTGCATAGTCCAGAATCTCCCTTACATACGTATCAGAGAATATAATTGTGGTATAGTTACCCCATATATGTGTCACCCTTACATATGTAACAAATAATATAGTTGTGGTATAGTTACCCCATGTATGTGAAGTCACAGAATATAAAGGTCTTGTTGACATCAAAACCCAGAGAGATGATGTCCTTGACATTCTCCAGTGCCACCCTCTGGACCTCCTCAATGGTCAGATCCTTCCAGAGGTACTTCTCATCATCGGTCATCTGTATCACCAGGGGTACATCAAATGTGTCCTGCAGCCACCTTACAAGAGATGAAAGATTTATAACATCTGATGACATCAGACAGACAGACACATCCATCCATCCTATACTGGAAAGTAAGATATCCCCTAGTCCTACTCATGAACTTGATGTCAGCTAACACACAGTCATCATGTGTGCTCATAAGCTCACACCCTGTGTAATACCAAGCAATGCTACTACGTTTCTGCTATGATTATCCCTCCTCTCTGCCTTCCTTGTTCACTTTTCCCCTCCAATTTTCTGTTGTCAAGACACATTCCAGTTTACCCTTCTCATCATGTATCCAAAAAATGTGGATTGTCTACTTATGCTGTAACAAAAAATATGAAAGTAACATCTACATTACGATTTCTATAAGCCCATCACGTTGTTTTGTATTTTTCTAAATACCCCATCATCTCGTAATTAGTAACATCTCATTAATTGCTGATTCTTCAACTATACTTACTATTGTCACCTTGCCGTCTTGACAGATGATAGTTTGTTACATTGTGCTTCAAAAAGGGAAAAATAACCTCTCCATAACATAAAGCCTGAGCGGAATTGTAGAGACCATATTTTGCCCATGCCGTATGATCCCTCTATCAGCCTGCCTAGTTTACTTCCATAGGAAAGATAACACCAATACGTTGGAACAAGACAATGTGCCAGATCAGCAAAGCAATGCTCTAACTGTTGGAGCTTTGATCCTAGACCAGTTGCCAACCAAGGCTTACGGCCTGGTCTGCCCTGTCATGACATTTTCTTCAACCACAGACATAGAATTTTCAGATTTGTTTCAACCATCATCATCATGTGCCCTGCCTAATAGCATAGACGTTCACGTCTCTCCAGAGATCTGTCCCTGGTGTTCTGGATCATCTCTGCTGATGGTGTTCCTCCATACCACCACCCCGGTCCATCTAGCATTCTCCAACTCATCATTATCATGTACCATGCCGCTAAGCGTGCGCGGTATGTTTTGTCATCTTACACGATCACCAGAGTCATGGATCAGCTCTGTGTTCTTCCCTCGACCATGTCATGTGGTCAAGCCATCTAGATATTTACTTCTCTGCCTTCTCCTTGTTCTTTTCCTCTCAATCTTGCCAGTTGCTACTATGTTCTCATAACATGCCCAAAATAATCTGACTGCCTACAACTAATTTCTATAATCAATTTGCGGGTTTTCATTTGCCTTTTGTAGGGACGTGCTCATTGGTTTATCTGTCTGTCCATGGTATTCTTTGCATTTCCCTCAGAAACCACATTTCACAGCCATCATATGTTTTTCAGCTTGTCTGCTCATTGTCCACGTTTCACATCCATACAAAAGTACATATTCTATGTAGCCTTCAACACTCTTTTTCTCATTGCAATTGACATCTTTTTATTAGTCAGTATGTTTTCCATTTTTCAACTATAGACATTAAATGTTCTAAACTTTCAACTATAGACTAAATAAATTTGCTCAATCCACAACTATAGATAGATATATAAAACAAACTGCTGATTCTTCAATTTCAGACATGAGATTTGCTGATTCTTCAATAAAAGGTAAATTACACAAAAATTAAACTGCAACGCTGCAAGGCCGATGCTGTGGTGAAGGGGTTACAAACACCTATCACAGTCCTGCATACTGCATTTGAAACACAAGTGCAGGCAATTTGGAAGCAAACCACTTTGTGCTGGTTTTATACAATGGTAAGAGTGCTGGTCGCTCAGATAGCAATGTCAAACTACTGAAAGTAAACTTGCCAAGAATTTACACACAGCTGGTGTTGACTGCAACATCCTGTAAAGGATATGCAACTAACTATCTAACCACTACAAGGCTATTTGTTGCAAGTACAACTTATTTTCACCTGAGGCACCGTTCAACAACGTTAAATCTTTATGTCCTCCACAGAACACACAGACAACATGCTTCCTCAATGGATTACAACTGTGAGCTATCCTGGCCATGAGTAACAAGCTCACTGGATTTACATGGTCACAGAAAAACGGTGAATGTGTAAAAAAAAACAGTTATGAAAACAAACGACAACGCTCACTTTGTGAAGACAAAAGGTACAAGATGGCCCATATGCATTGCTTCTGAAGATGGACCACGTCCAGTGTAGAGGTAAAATGGCTTTTTCTGCTCATACAGATCTAGAATTCTATGCATTTCTCTGTAACAGAATATAAAGAAGTCAGTGAATTGATGGCATATTTATAAGTGAGATAATTACATTTATTTGAGAATTTACTGCACATGTCTCTGCAAGAAGTAACATAATTATGTTAATTAATTTACTAAAAGCAAAGTTTAGATATCCATGATAGGTCATTAGCCTGCCAAACCAGTGGTCCAACTGTCAACGAGACTGTGATTTATTACAGAGCATGTGGCTCTGAGTCAACTCAGCCTCGTCAAAATAAGCACCAGAGCACTCTGAAAAATTACAGCAGCTGACATGATACCTGACCATGTAAAGCGACATTTGATCTACAAATATGGACATCAAATGCCTAAAATGCCACATGGCATTGAACTGGGTCTTTAACTTAAACAAGAACGCTGACTTTAAGAATCAATGTCACTGCACTCATGACATTCCCACACATACTCTATCATGACATTCCCACACATACTCTATCATGACATTCCCACACATACACTATCATGACATTCCCACACATACTCTATCATGACATTCCCACACATACTCTATCATGACATTCCCACACATACTCTATCATGACATTCCCACACATACTCTATCATGACATTCCCACACATACTCTATCATGACATTCCCACACATACTCTATCATGACATTCCCACACATACTCTATCATGACATTCCCACACATACTCTATCATGACATTCCCACACATACTCTATCATGACATTCCCACACATACTCTATCATGACATTCCCACACATACTCTATCATGACATTCCCACACATACTCTATCATGACATTCCCACACATACTCTATCTCCCCCTTCAAATGCCAAAGTGATACAAGTGCTGATGATCTGTTTTCTTTTTACTTTTGCTCGCTTGTAACTCAAGCTTAGTCCACACACATGCTACTAAAGCAATGGATTGATTTTTGCATGTGGATTAGTTTCCCCTATTACTAGTGTATTAGCACCTAGCAGCTATGCTAACAAAGAAAGTATATCGAGCAATGCGAATAATAAAAACAACATTGAAGAAAATTGGAATTTCCTAAAAAATACCTTGCTAAATGCTGCAACAAACACAGTCGGCTACGTACAAAGACAGAAGAAGAAGTGGCTAAGCGATAACACCTGGACGAAGATACAAGAAAGAAAACAAGCAAAACTAACACTTCTTTCTGCAAAAGACACATCTACATATGAAACCCATAAGCAAAAATACTCTATGTTGGATAAAGAGGTGAAATCAAGCGCACGAAAAGACAAACAGAACTTTATTCACAGCCTGGCCTCCGACGCCGAAGCAGCTGCCAGAACTGGAAACAACAGAGCCGTATTCCATATCATGAAGCAACTATGCAATCACTCACCTACACCAAATATACCCATCAAAGACAAACAAGGCAATCAATTGTTATCCGATGACCTTCAAAAGCAACGATGGGCAGAACATTTCAAAGAAATATTAAATAGACCGCAGCCTGACACTGTTCCGAACCTGGATGGAGAAATTACTATGCCCCCACTAGATGCCTCCTGCGAGTCATTCACCATGGAAGAGATTAAAGCAGCCATAAAAAAATTGAAGAACAACAAAGCTGTTGGTGAAGATGAAATCTCAGGAGAAATGCTCAAAGCAGCAGATGAGAACACCTTACAACGTTTGTTACAGCTGATCAATGAAATCTGGCAAAGCGAATCCCCACCACAACAGTGGAAAGATGGTGTAATTTTCAAACTGCCTAAAAAGGGCGATATGTCTGATTGCAATAATTGGCGTGGTATCACTCTATTGTCAGTACCAGGAAAACTTTTTTGTAGCATGTTACTTGAGAGATTGAAAAAGGCGATAGATGAAAGGCTCAGAGAAGAACAAGCAGGCTTCAGACCAAAACGGTCATGCATAGACCACATTTTCACCCTCAGAATAATCATTGAAGACTCCGTAGAATTCCAGTCGAAATTAATCACCAACTTTGTCGACTTTCAAAAAGCCTTCGACAGCATCCACCGTCCTTCACTTTGGAATCTACTTAACATCTATGGTTTTCCTACCAAATATACCAACGTCATAAAATCTTTCTACAAAGAGACACGTTGCTGCGTAAGAACAGAAACAGGCAACTCTGACTGGTTCTCAGTCGAAACAGGAGTGAAACAGGGTTGTGTCTTATCACCGATGCTTTTTGGAATAGCTATCGATTGGGTCATGCGCAAATGCACAAACAACACAAATATGGGTATCCATTGGGTTGACAAAATTCTAGAAGACCTGGACTTTGCCGACGACATAGTGCTTTTGAGTTCAACACACCCGGATGCCCAAGAGAAAATAAACCACCTCCAAAATGTTTCAGGGCAAATTGGTCTCCAAATTAACACCACAAAAACAAAGACTATTGATCTTACCAACAGTTCAGATGACACCAAATTGAACAGCTACGTTCTTGAAAAAGTCAACAGCTTCACATACCTAGGAAGCAAAATGACATCTACAGGGGACTCAACACCAGAAATATCATCTAGAATCGCACTGGCATCTAGTGCCTTCAATAAACTGTCAAACATCTGGAAGTCAAAGACACTCAGCAAACACACAAAACTTAAAATCTTCAACTCTTGTGTGATTCCAGTGTTAACGTATGGATGTGAAAGTTGGAAATCAACGGTAGCTTTAGATAAAAAATTAGACAATTTTGAGAACAAATGTCTTAGAAGACTTCTAAACATCCACTGGACAGACTTCAGAACCAATTCGCAAATAAGACAAGAGACTAAGCAAGATACAGTATCCAATTTCATAAGAAGACGCCGTTGGAACTACATCGGCCATGTACTCAGAATGGACAAGTCAAGACTCCCCTACCAAGCCCTCATATGGTCACCAGTAGGGAAAAGAAAACGGGGAAGACCAAGAGAGACCCTGCGTAGAACCATCATTAGAGAAGGCTCATTCAACGGCCAAGTAAATATCCAAGATCTACAACAGATAGCAGCGAACCGCCAGGCATGGAGAGACAGGACTTCTGCCCTATGCGCCGCCTTAGGCTCAAGAGGAAAGACTAACTAACTAAATTACTAGTGTCCCTCGCCATCAGGCCAACCAACCCACTCTATCTTCAAATTTACATCCCCAAGTCAAGAACGAGAAGTCAACATTTTAGCCCAACTGACTGGTGTAGGGATTGAACCTGCTACCTCAGCATCAGCACATGGGAAGTTTAAGAGCGAGCACTCGTATCCATTCAGCCACGGTGACCTCCTAATGCTGGTGATTCTAGCGGCAATGTGATGAAATTCCACCAGCCCTTCCCCTCACTTTGAGTATCATCCAGACCCTATTATAAACATCTTTCCAGATATAGATACTCCATTACTTCCATTGCACTCTCCATCCGATTCCAGGGACTGTGAGCACTGAACTGTAGTTATTCTTTAGCTACCAAAGAGAAAAGGAAGAGGAGAAGAAAAGGAAAGGGAGTGGGGAGGAATAAGAGAAAAAGGAGGGCAGGAGCCAGAAATGCCAGATCAAAATACAGTTTTAAGAATTTGTGAATAAATTACTGGAACTGCCACAGCAAAGCAAAGAGGACCAATTCTGGACAAATTCACATATAACTTTAATAGGAAAGTAAAGACAGCTCAAGAAACGTGAGCTATGCAAAATAAAACAAAATATAAATGCCACTCACCTGTGAGAGAAAAATATACCCCGCTTCAGGAAATGATGGGCAGGTTTACCTGTCACCTTCTCAATCCTTTGAATCAATACATCATCGATTTTACTACTACCAAACCGAACTGAAATGAAGAAATAAATTTATCTTAGTGTTGCTAAGCCTTGAACATATATACAAAACCATGTACAGCTCATAATAAAATCTTGCAGACATCATCATCATCAAGTGCCATGCCAGCTGGCGTAGGCATTCATGACTCTCCACAGATCTCGGTCTTTGGTATTCTGGATCAACTCTGCTGATGATACTCCTCCATGCCACTGTCTCAATCCATCCAGCATCATTTCTCTTGGTCTGCCTCTGCCTCTCTTCCCCTCGATCTTTCCAGTTGTCACAATGTTCTCCAATGCCTCTCTTCTCATCACATGACCAAAGAAAGCTGTTTGTCTCATTCTTATTGTTGTATATAATGTTCTAGTTTATCTTGCAGACAACAAAACTAATTGCAATTATGGGATCGAAGATGCAACAACAGATAAATGCAGTCAGTAAAACACAGCTTGACTGCTTGAGCTAACCAAGAACCTACTACACCTCAAAGTGGTGTTCAGGACACGGGCTTCATCACTTCCTGTGATCTGGATAAATTAACAAAACAAACAACAATGGAAAGGGTCAGATTTGGTTGGTTGGTGGTGGACTGGTGGTGAATTCTAGAAACCTCTAATCATCTGCCCCCAAATCAATGATGGATAAATAACAGGCAAACAGCACTAGTATACACAAAACACATGACAGGTGAGTAGAAACTGACCAATGAGTTTGGCGTAGTCGATGCCTGTTGCTGAGGTTGCACACACATTCCATGGGTCCACAAAGTCTTCAGTTTCCTTGTCCTTCACGTCTAGAGATGCCATCTGTTGAGTTTCACTGTCTCCCATACCTTGACAGTGGTCCTGTAGGGTGTAGAAGTAACATCTGTAGAGCCACGCTCACACATAGAAACATGGAGGGGGAGAGACAGAAGAGAGACACAGAGTCAAAGAGAGTGAGAGGCAGAGAAAGACACACAGAGAGCTAGAGAGAGGAAAACATAGAGACAAGGAGAGAGACAGAGACAGAGAAAAAGAGAGAGAAAGACAAATGCATACATAGAGGATGAGAGACACTGAGACAGGGAGAGGGACAAAATAAAAGAGATATTGACAGACAGTGAGTGAGAGTGAGACAAAGAAACTGAGAGGCAATGAGAGACACAGAAAGAGAAATAAATGAAATAAGCACAAAGAGAAAGTGACAGACAGAGAAAAAGGAACAGGGAGAGAAACAAAGTATATATATATATATATATATATATATATATATATATATATATATATATATATATATATATATATATATATATATATAATAGAGAGGAGTTACAAAGAAAGAGAGAGACAGAAGACAGAATGAGAGAATAAACTGAGACAGCACTGGAGAGAAAGAGAGACAGAGAGAAAGTTAGATGAAGGCAAAGAGACAGATAAAGAGTGACAGACACGGAGCGAACGTGAGATAACACGGAGCGAACGTGAGATAAAGGCAGAGAGATGGTAAAGAGACGGGGGAGACAGTGAGAGTGACTGACAGAAACACAGGCAGTGAAAAAGAAGGTGAGAGTGACAGAGAGAAAGAGAGTGACAGAGAGAAAGAGGGTGAGAGTGACACAGAGAAAGATACACACATACAGTGACAGTAGGTAACTGAGAAACAAAGCACGACAGAGAGAGAGAGAGAGAGAGAGAGAGAGAGAGAGAGAGAGAGAGAGAGAGAGAGAGAGAGAGAGAGAGAGAGAGAGAGAGAGTGAGTGAGTGAGTGAGTGTGTGTGTGTGCATGCGTGCGCGTGTGTGCTTGTGTATGTGTGGGGGAAATTAATTAGTTTAACTATCCCACACACTTCTACTACAGCAATGAAGATCTGTGAATCAAGAATATGTTTACAAAAATGCTACACACAAACAGAAAGACATACAAATGTAGATTAAGCGCCAAAAAATATGACAGGAACAATGAAACACACATGGCTAAAGAAGGCACAAAAAACCAGGTCTGATCACATACTGCAGGAGAGTTCTGTATGCATGGCCATTGTGAAAGCATTTGTAAAGTGCATTGGGCTTATGATAATTACGTGAAAATAAAGAACTTTTTAACACACTTTAAGAGATTTGGGCATATAGTGCTAAACACACATTTGTATATGCCAGTTGGCACTTGGTGGGTGATGCTGTTAATATCGTACTCCACAAGACACTTCCTGGTCCCCACTTCTGGCTGAGTTGACCCAGGTTTTTCTTTAAAAATCCTCCTCACTGCGGATTCAAAGCAACAACTACAGGGACATCAAGTGACTATACTATTGTGGTTCCCAAATACATCTGACCAACAACAACAAAAATGTCCAGAAAGACCGTTGGCAGCCTTGAGGACTTGCAATGAACTGTGATGATAATTAGTAACAGCAAAAACTGACTGACAAACAAAATAATGGATACACTGCCAGAGTAGCAGTTAGTCGTTCAGCTGTGAAGCTTATCAACAAAAGACCATTGTGCAGGAACATGACTTCATGTGCCACCCAGCAAGGTACATACTGATTAATGACTCCACAAAGTAACCAACAAATAAAGTACAGATCTACATTTTACAACCGAAAGAAATGTCAAGTAAATTCATGCCTGGCACATAATGATGATCAATTAGAAAGTGACCTGTTCATAAACCATACAGATATACATTATACAACATATAGAAATATCAATTAATAGCTCCATCCAGTAACAACCCCCAGGAAATTGCACACGTGTACCAAATGATAGAGTGCTGAACCGAACCAGGTGACTTAACTACTACACCACAGAAACCCAACTAAACGTATAGAATACACAACTATCAGAAATGTCAAGCAAATTAACGGCACATAATGATGATGACATAGCAAAGATGACCAGTAAATAAACCACACATATACAATATACAAAAAACAACAGACATGTCAAGTAAAATAGCGGCACATACTGATGTGAGATAGCCAAGGGGACCAGTAAACAAACCACACATGTACATTATACACAATAAATTGACTGGTTTGACTTTTCAGTTCACAAGTGTATTTTTCAGGAGACTCCTGAAAGTCGTCCCTGGAGCTACGGAGTTCGTGCTTTGTGCGGCGCTTTCGGCGAGTCACCCTGCGGAAAGAAACCGAGCCATGTGGGATAAAGCCCGGGTCAATGAAGTCTTTCTGGTGACTACCGTTTCCATCAACGATGAACTATATTTTTCGTGGAGGAATTTTGCGTTGGAATTCTGGCGGCGGCAATATGCACAGTGTACCTGTGCGGGCTGTTGTATTGCCGAGACTCCTGTCTCTTCCACTTTTCACATTAGGCAGTGGGGAGCATTTTGTGTGATGTCCACTGACACAGGAACGGAGCATAATGGGGACGACCCGTTGCGGTGAAGTTGGAACTGTGACTAAATAACTAAATACACAAGAAATATCAAGTAAATTAACGGCACATAATGATGATGACGCAGCCACAACGACCAGTATACACACCACACATACACAAGCGATATCAAGTAAATAAACGGCACATAATGATGATGGCGCAGCCACAACGACCAGTAAACAAACCACACATACACAAGAGATATCAAGTAAATAAACGGCACATAATGATGATGGCGCAGCCAAGACAACCAGTAAACAAACCACACATACACATGAAATATCAAGTAAATTAACGGCACATAATGATGATGGCGTAGCCAAGACGACCAGTAAACAAACCACACATGAATATTATACACAAGAGATATCAAGTCAATTAACGGCACATAATGATGATGACGCAGCCACAACGACCAGTAAACAAACCACACATACACAAGAGATATCAAGTAAATTAACGGCACATAATGATGATGGCGCAGCCAAGACAACCAGTAAGCAAACCACACATACACATGAAATATCAAGTACATTAACGGCACATAATGATGATGACGCAGCCACGACGACCAGTAAACAAACCACACATACACATGAAATATCAAGTAAATTAACGGCACATAATGATGATGACATAGCCAAGACAACCAGTAAACAAACCACACATGCACATTATAAACAATAAATATCAAACAAATTCACATGTGTAACAACTTTGTACAGAATGACAGTGCGAAGAAACACTTACGGCGATGTGTACTAACGAAAGGCGTTATGTTGAAACGATACTGCCAGTTTAGTACAGCCAAATTCAGACTGAATGAATGTCAACAGAGTTCTTGGTAAATTACATTATATCTGAGTCAGACATGGCTGAGGGAGAGGGGAAACGCCGATAAGCTACACGGATTTCGTTACTTCCAGGGAAATTTCAAATTCTCTCTAAAGATTTGCATAATGGGCGTGGCAGTAGTTGTTAGTTTGTCTGCCGACCAGGTTATATTGCTTTGGAAGTGCCGCCGAGGCGCATTTAAAATTGACGTCGGCTCGTAGGCCGACCCAGCGTAATACATGTAGCAAGAAAAGTGTTGGAAAGTAAAAGCGACGGGCGTAGCATTCACTACATCACCTGTCGCAAGCCGATTGATCTATACAAACAGCACCTTGTGGAAGAGGGTCATTTATTGCAAACCATCTGATCTAGAGAAACGACAGTGGAGGATAAACTTTATGGAACTAAAAAGAAGGACTGTTAAATTCATTCAAGAGGCAACACTGCAGTAATAGAAATATTTCAAGCGAACGAAAAAGAAGAATTCACTGCACAATTTAACGGATTCGTATATAGTTGAGAGAGAGAGAGAGAGAGAGAGAGAGAGAGAGAGAGAGAGAGAGAGAGAGAGAGAGAGAGAGAGAGAGAGAGAGAGAGAGAGAGAGAGAGAGTGTTCTCTCTGCGGCAGGAATCTGCTGCATGTGTGAACTGTTGGGACCCCACATGTTTAAGCATGGGTGCGCGGAGGGATAAGTGGACACTTTGTCTCGTGTAGCGGGTGCCGAGTGCAGGCATGGAACTCTACACCCACCGCGCTAAAGCCATTGTGGTACTAGAAAATTACACCACGCCACTCGTTTTATATCTGGTAGTTCAATATAAAGCCCGAGTGTCGAAATAGGCCACGGGTGTTCATGGATAACAGCGGCT
The DNA here is from genome assembly GCA_014155875.1 of Cepaea nemoralis. Lineage (NCBI taxonomy): Eukaryota > Metazoa > Mollusca > Gastropoda > Stylommatophora > Helicidae > Cepaea > Cepaea nemoralis. Next base: position 303,060 of record JACEFZ010025330.1, read on the forward strand.
GGGAAAATGTAGTTACCAAGAAATTGTGAAGGATACAGCGGATAGAGAGAACAATTGCGGAGTTTTCTTAGAAGCAGGGGATTACTGTGTATTGATTAGAAGATATGCAAGATAAGTACAACGGGCTGAAAGAAAGACAATAACCAGATTTTCCCAGAAGCAAAGGTTTACCACATATTTATTAGAACATATGAAGGATACAACGGGCTAAACAAAACAAATAGCAATGAGGAAGTTTTCCGAGAAACAAACTGCTGTCAGAACTGATATGCAGATTAACATGGAAAAGAATGTATGCCAACTCAACGAACACCAATGCAATATAACGGAAATATAAATGAAAACTCATTAAAACAGGTTGGTACAATTTAGTTGCAAATCGTTTACAGGACGTCGCGGTCAATCCCGGCATTGTTTGGCTGTTTGTGATTTCTTGGATAAGTTTAAGTTCAGTAGTTTAGCACTGATTTATGAACCACCGGCACTTATACCACTGTATAAAAACCAGCGCAAGACGGATCTGCTTCCACATCTGCAGCTGTGTTTCGAACGCGGTATACGGGATTGCAAATATCAGTGCAAGTATCTCGGCAGTGTGCTCAACGGGGATGGAAGGCTAGATAGAGAAACAGAAACGAGAATATAGAAAGTAAACAACATCAACTATCAAATAACACATACCCTAACACTGCCATATATCAAACACGCATACACACAAATGAGCCGATGTACGATGTATTTGTCCCAACCAACACGCATACCAAACACAAAAAAAAAGAGCCGATGGACGATGTATTTGTCCCAACCAACACGCATACACACAAATGAGCCGATGGACGATGTATTTGTCCCAACCAACACGCATACACACAAATGAGCCGATGGACGATGTATTTGTCCCAACCAACACGCATACACACAAATGAGCCGATGGACGATGTATTTGTCCCAACCAACACGCATACCAAAAAAAAAAAAAAATGAGCCGATGGACCATGTATTTGTCTCAACCAAGACATAAAAAAAATGAGCCGATGGACGATGTATTTGTCCCAACCAACACGCATACCAAAAAAAAAAAAAATGAGCCGATGGACCATGTATTTGTCTCAACCAAGACATAAAAAAAATGAGCCGATGGACGATGTATTTGTCCCAACCAATGCCAGACTGGGTCAATCCTTGAAACACACAGGCGCAAAATCGCATCGTGTGAAACGAGATGCATAAGAAAGGTAGCTGGAAAACCAAGAAGAAACATGACAGAATAAATGAGAAAGTATCAACGGGTGTAGGGATAAAACATTGCTAGCATTACTGAACATCGAAGAATTAATTGGTTCGGGTGGTTAGAACGGAACAAGATACATTAGCGGCTTGAGTGTCCTGCACGAGAATATTGAGATACAAGGGGAGAGGGCGAACCAGAAAGAGTTGGTTTGAATGAGGAAAACAAAGAAGAAAATCATACGTGACGTTAGCACAAGCAACAAGACAGGCGAAACACGGACAATTACACCTCCTGCACTCTGTGACGACGACGAAGTAGAAGAAGAAAAGATGGCGGTGTATTGAGGGGGAATGCAACGGGTTAGGAGAAAAACAATGACGTTTTCCGAGAAGCAACTATGATCATGTGATAGGATGACTGTGTACTGATTTGAAAAACTACATGAAGACAGTCCAGATTGAGGGTGCCTTGTTATGACAGGAAAAACAAAAACTCCGCGACACCTGGCGCGCTACATGGGAGACGATATCAAGGAAGACAAAGGGATAGATAGCTGGATGGCTTGGTTACACGGCACAATGCAAAAAAAAAAAAGCACAGAGACATGCTCCACGACATTGGTGATGGCGTCAGATGGAGAACCACTATCACTCACCCTCACCGGAAGCGCCCAGGGTACGAATCCCCATCGTAACTATCTGTAACTGACCTGGTCCCCAGTTTGTCCCGACCCCAGGAGATGTCTTGGAAAATAAAGGCGGTCGGCGAGGTACTGGCCACATTCCCCACCGAGTGCTATCCGATGTATCAAATTATGGGTCAAACACCACGTAACTAACACCCCCAAGGTGTGTAAATTGGCACTTTTCTTTTACTCACCGGAACGACACCCGATGGTGATTTCCTTATAAAATCACAGAGCGAGAAAAACAGCGGGCTGTGTTGAGAAACATCAAATGTAGAAATAGTGGCAGCAGAAATCCAGAAAACTCATATTTCGTGGGAAAATACTTTTCATGAAACGGCAAGGAGATCAGTATGACCGAATAGATAAAAGCCCTCGTTCTTACACATCCGATGTGTTGGTGCCGAGGTAGCATTTTCAACTCTTACACCGGTCAGTTGGACTAAAATGTTGACTTCTCGCCCGCGTGTTCTGGGGACATAAATTACAAGTACTTCTGATGTCAGAGTGGGTTCTCCGATGGCGAGTGACGCTGGTAATAGGGAAAGCTGACCCCCCCCCCCCCCCCCACACACACACACGCGCGCGCGCGCGCACACAAAACCCAGTCCAGTGCAAAAGAAGTTGCAGCACGAGTATGGACTACGCGTGAGTTCAAATCTCACCGATGCAAATAATAAAAATGAAATGACAATATTGGAACAGGCCTCACACTGTCAACTACTTCTTAACTATAAGTAGAATCATTAATATGTCAACAACCAGCACCGGCGCTACATCAAATATCAAAGACATTTGTACATTCACACGGAATGATACTATCCAGTGCCACCCATCGAGCGTTGGAACGGCAACCATTCCTACCCATGACGCTTGAGAGCAAAAATGGAAGATGATTATCACGTAGCGGGTCTTTGCAGAACGTTGCTCTCATTAGTGTCCGTCGGAAAGGTTCTTGTGGGCAACACACTGGAGACATGGGAAAGGGATTATGTGTGTGTCTGTGTGGTGAGAGAGTGTGAGAGAGAGGGAGTGAAAGAGAGAGAAAGAGAGAGAGAGAGAGAGAGAGAGAGAGAGAGAGAGAGAGAGAGAGAGAGAGAGAGAGAGAGAGAGAGAGAGAGAGCGCTCCGTACGGGATAGATAGGTACTTCCATGAAACATTGCAAATCAGCTGACGCAATAGGCTGAAGTATTCTTTACGCATATTCCGAGAAAGTAACAACAACAGGGAGTGAGAAACCCAACAAGAAGTGTAAGAATAGTTAAGCTCACACTGTTTCCGGTATAACATTCTTCACATACTTCGCTTATCCATGTTCTGCAGTCAATATTTCATTTCTGATTTAGTATAACCTCCCAACTCTCAGTAAACCAGTGAGACTAAGTTAGGTTCTGGATTCTTAAATGTCAGTACTGATTTCACATCACTGACGGCGAGGGACACTGGTAATAGGGAAAGCTAATCCACATGCAAAACCACAGTCCAGAGTACTAGAAGTAGTAGCACGCGTGTGGATTACGCTTAAATTCAAAGAAATCGAGAACAAAACAAACACAACATCACATTTGTTGTTGTTGCGCCCGCCCGCCCGCCCGCTTTGATGAACTTAAACGTAGTCCATACACGCTATTTCTTTTAGCACGGGGCTAAACTGTGCGCGTGGATTAGTTGTCCCTATTACCTGTGTCCCTCACCATCAACCCACTCCGGCTTTAGAGGTACTTGTAATTTACGTCCCCAAGTCAAGGACGAGAAGTCAACATTTTAGTCCAACTGACCGGTGTAGGGGTTGAACCAGTCGCCTCAGCACATCGGATGTTTAAGGCAGAGCGCTCTTATCCAATCGAGCATGCCGACCTCATCACATCAGACACTTCAGCAGGGTGCAAGGATACTTTATACTTTAAGACTGACCCCTTGTCCCACCCCCGGGGGTGGGGGTGGAGGGCTGAGTGGTCTCGAGGTATGGTGTCCGCGGGATTTTTTCACTTGGACTTCTAGTAACAAAATTCCCCCTGGTCTCTGGGTAGTGAGATCGGACGCCCGTGTGTATTGTTGCGCATGTCAAAAATCCCTTGACAGTTGGAAATCGAAAAAGAGTAGCCTAACGGCGCTGCCCGGGCAAAATTTCGAGTTAAAAATCTACCCAAAGTATTTTCAGGATTATCACCGGTGCTACAGAGTTCATGCACTGAGCTGAGATTCTCCGAACTCAAGCTTCAGTTAAGAATAGAACGGAGCACTTACGGGTTACATCCGTGTGCCGTGATGTTGATCCGTCGACTAAACTAAACAACACTTGTACCTCCATGCACTTATAAAGTTAGTTGCATTACCATTTACAGCACGTTGCAGTCAACCGCAGTATTTACTGGCTATTTATGATTTACGAGTCAATTCTAGCTCAGTAGTTTGCCGTTGCTTTCTGAATGGACGATGCCTCATAAGACCATACCATGGAAATCAACGCAAAGAACTCTACTTCCAAAATCACCAAAGAACTCTACTTCCAAAATCACCAAAGAACTCTACTTCCAAATCACCCGTGGCTTGTCAGGGAATAATGAAACGGTGCGTCTCTCTATCACCAAAGCCACAGCCCCGGTTACTTCACACTTTTTTTTTCTTGCATATCCCTTACAGGACGTTGCAGTCTTCTTCTTCTTTCGTTCGCTTGAAATATGTCTATAACTGCAATGCTGTCTCTTGTATGAATTGAACTGTCTTTTTCAGTTCACACAGCGGTCCATAGAGTTTATCTTCCACTGTCGTCTCTCTAGGCCAGAAGGTTTGCCTAGATATGTTATATTTTGGGCAGTCTTGGAGTATGTGCTCTGGCTGTCTGCGACGCCAATCCGCATGTACACATGGCTGTTTCACCAATCTTGAATTTTGTATACATGTGGTTGCGTAATCTATTGTGCCCTGTCCTGAGGCGCAGAATAATGACTTGTTCTGGTCTATCCATAACGTGGGACGTTGCAGTCAACATCAGCATTTTTTAAGCTGCTGTTGGTGTACTAGGCAAGATTAACGCTCAGTATTTTGCCATTGCTTTCTGTGCGACCGGCTCACATACCCCGTAATTTACCAGCGCGGCGAGAACCGCTACCGATTCTCGCGCAGGTTACGTTACTCGCGAGAATATACGGGATTACGTAGAAAGACGTTAACTGCTGCGCCAGGGAGGCCGGCACTTCACACTTACAGATGTGAATTTACTCACCAAAACAATGCATATCAATATGAAAAATCTACAAGTGGGGGAGTGGAAGAGAAGGGTGCCTATGATTCCAAGATTCTGGTCATAATTGGTAGTGCTACTAGCCTGGGTGCCAAGTTGGACGTCGAAGGATGGAGATAAGACTACAAGAGCCACAAACCTACTGGGTATCTAAACACAGCAAAGGGCAAACATGCAGTCAGTAACTCATGGCTTGACTGCTTGAATCAGAGGCAGACCTGACAACAACTATCCTACCTCCAGGCGGTGTCCTGGAAACATGCTGCATCACTGCAATTTTGTCAAGAGAGTAGAGGTGGACACGGAAAACAAACGCTGCCCCAATTACCATTTCAAGTCGGGCGCGTTGGTTGAAATGGGCAAATGTTGTTGCAGTAGTAGTAGTAGTAGTAGTAGTAGTAGTAGTAGTAGTAGTAGTAGTAGTAGTAGTAGTAGTAGTAGTAGTAGTAGTAGTAGTAGTAGTAGTAGTAGTAGGACAATTGTGTTCAACCCTTCTGGTCATAATTGGGATATATAGCGTGGTTTTCTTGTCTTCAGATACTGGATACCTATGTTTCTCTAACTTATACTGTGCTACTGCATATAATCTAGACCAGTGGTTCTTAACACCCATTAGGGATACACAAAGTGGAGAGTGGAAAAGAAGAAGTAACAAAGACATTTTTATGATCTGTGTAAGTCCACGCTAATCACTGGTATCATGAAGGCTAATAGACTACAATGGCTGGGGCTTATAGAAAGAATGGAAGATAATAGGGAAACAAAACTCGCTTACACTCAGGAAATAAATGACAGTAGACCCGGAGGTAGACCAAGAAGACGGTGGACAGATAATATATATACAGACCTACAAGCACTTGGAATCAACGACTGGCAAGAGAAGGTCAACCAGAGAGACGAATGGAGACGGATTGTATCTGCAGCAAAGAACCTCAATGGCTATGAACGCTGAAGGAGAAGAAGTGGTTCTCAACCTTTTGTGGCCCATGCACCCCTTCACCATATGTTCAGAATGTCACACCCCCCCCCTTCGTATTTCCTCCCTATAAACCCCCCCCCCCCCACGCAAAATACGGTAAAAAATGGAAGCTAAATTTAATAACACATACTAGAACAAGTCTAGACGTCTACATAAAACGTGATTTGCAGGTCTACTTACGTTATAAAACAAATTCCTGAAGGGCGAGAAGTACAGAACAGTAAAGTAGGGAGGGAAAAATATCAAGTAATCGGTTCTTGTGGGGGGAGTGGGGGGGAATTCCCCACTGGTTGAGAACTACTGATTTAGACTACATAATCATGTGGTGGTAAACATTCTGCCACGGAGCAAGCATGACAGGAGGCTTCTGACCATCAGAAGGTGTTCCCCCTCACCGAATGTTTCGGCCTCTTTACCTTCCTGACATTCTAAGGGAGTTTGTGCGACGCTTTCGGCAGGCCGTCCTGCTGAAAGAGACAGAGCCCGAATGGGATATAACCTGGTGCAATGAAGTTGAGACTCTTGCCTTTAAACCAGATCCATGCACATATAATGACCTAACATTAAAGTCAAACACTCCAGGTTTACCACTAGGATCAATCTGTGCCGACCTGCATATACCCATCAGTCATTGCCAATGAATGTCAGAAAAAGAGCATTGAAATTTATAGAACCTGTTCTGTAAGGCGGTGAATTATGGAATTGAATGAACAGATCAGGAAGAGCTTAAAAGGCTACAGAAATATTCCCGAGACGCATGTTGTGAATAGCTTGGACTGTCAGAGCAAACTTAACAACAAGTGTATTTAGTTACCCTACCACCCCATTAAAGTGAACAAGAAAACAGATTTGAATAAATTTGGTGATAATAAACATTCTTGCTTCACTTCACAAGGCCCTCAGCCTTGGTCAGCAACTGGTCTAGGGTGGAAGTTCCAACAGGTGGACCGTTGGAGTACTACTTTACTGATCAGACAGCTTCTGCAGCTTGTTTTGTTCCAGACATATTGGTGCCACCTTTTCTCTGGAGTAAACTAGGCAGGTCGAGATAGAGAGGGATCATGCTACATAGGCAACACGTGGTCTCTAAACTCAGCCCAGGCTTTGTGCTATAGAGAGGTCTAACTCCATTTTACAAACTATCATCTCTCAAGACGGCAAGGTGCCAGTCAGTCACTCGTCACACTGGATCCTTCTTTGAGTCCTATATTCACCATTTGTTTTTTGTATAAATTCAGAATCAGAGTAATATAAATTGTCTACTCTTGACCTTATGGTACCACAAGGGAAATAAAGAACAGTAACCCTATAACCCACCCTACATGCCATAAGAGGCGACTTAGGAGGGTTGGAATGACACTGGCTACTTCATCCTGTGGACTTTAATCTAGGACATAAGTCCTCAAACAACCCACCCTTATCTTGTTGACTGCAACTCAATCCATGTTCTCCCCATATATTTATCTGTCTTTATTCCTCTTCTCCATGTGTATTAGGTCTCTCACTGTTTCGTCCATCTTGTGGGTTCCAGACAAGGGAGTGTCTAGTTACACTATCCCCAGGTTTTCTCAGTGTGTCCTATCCAACATTGGCATCTTTGCCTCAACTCTTGGTTTCCTGGGACTTTAGTTCTCTCCATGAGCTCCACATTGGTGATTGCCTAGTTCTCTCCATGAGCTCCACATTGGTGATTGCCTAGTTCTCTCCATGAGCTCCACATTGGTGATTGTCTAGTTCTCTCCATGAGCTCCACATTGGTGATTGTCTAGTTCTCTCCATGAGCTCCACATTGTGATTGTCTAGTTCTCTCCATGAGCTCCACATTGGTGATTGTCTAGTTCTCTCCATGAGCTCCACATTGGTGATTGCCTAGTTCTCTCCATGAGCTCCACATTGGTGATTGTCTAGTTCTCTCCATGAGCTCCACATTGGTGATTGTCTAGTTCTCTCCATGAGCTCCACATTGGTGATTGTCTAGTTCTCTCCATGAGCTCCACATTGGTGATTGTCTAGTTCTCTCCATGAGCTCCACATTGGTGATTGTCTAGTTCTCTCCATGAGCTCCACATTGGTGATTGTCTAGTTCTCTCCATGAGCTCCACATTGGTGATTGTCTAGTTCTCTCCATGAGCTCCACATTGGTGATTGTCTAGTTCTCTCCACGAGCTCCACATTGGTGATTGTCTAGTTCTCTCCACGAGCTCCACATTGGTGATTGTCTAGTTCTCTCCATGAGCTCCACATTGGTGATTGTCTAGTTTTCTCCATGAGCTCCACATTGGTGATTGTCTAGTTTTCTCCATGAGCTCCACATTGGTGATTGTCTAGTTCTCTCCACGAGCTCCACATTGGTGATTGTCTAGTTCTCTCCATGAGCTCCACATTGGTGATTGTCTAGTTTTCTCCATGAGCTCCACATTGGTGATTGTCTAGTTTCTCTCATGAGCTCCACATTGGTGATTGTCTAGTTCTCTCCACGAGCCCCACATTGGTGATTGTCTAGTTCTCTCCATGAGCTCCACATTGGTGATTGTCTAGTTCTCTCCATGAGCTCCACATTGGTGATTGTCTAGTTCTCTCCATGAGCTCCACATTGGTGATTGTCTAGTTCTCTCCATGAGCTCCACATTGGTGATTGTCTAGTTCTCTCCATGAGCTCCACATTGGTGATTGTCTAGTTCTCTCCATGAGCTCCACATTGGTGATTGTCTAGTTCTCTCCATGAGCTCCACATTGGTGATTGTCTAGTTCTCTCCATGAGCTCCACATTGGTGATTGTCTAGTTCTCTCCATGAGCTCCACATTGGTGATTGTCTAGTTCTCTCCATGAGCTCCACATTGGTGATTGTCTAGTTCTCTCCATGAGCTCCACATTGGTGACTCTGACAAACCATCTTAGTACAACTACTCTGCTCAGGCACCAACTAATGAATGTAGATATTAGTAATCATTGTAGTTGTTCACCATGCGTCTTATCCATACAGTGGTGCGGATTTAACATAGATATCTTAAGTTTGTGTGTAAATTTAATCTTTTGACAGAAATTCCCCCATGTTTGTCTACATTGCTACTTAAATAGGTGTAAGCATCCATCGCTGGAAGTGAGGTTTCACTAAGGGAGATTGGATTATCTGCTTGGTGTAATTTCATTACCTTTGTCTTTCCTCTAAGAATTCTTAGACTCATTGTTGTGACCTCCCTCCCTATCAAGTGTGCTTGGTTTATCTTCTGATTCTGTGTGTGTAATTGAATCGGACTGCAATGTCACCAGCAAAATCTGATTCGTCATGTTGCTTTGTCAGGGTTGATGAAATTCAATTTCTGGCAGTAGTTATTGTTATCTTCACAATCCAGTCTATAGTCAGTAAGAATAATAATGGTGACAAAACTCATCTCTATCTCACGCCTGTTTTTATTTAAAATGCATATGTTTATTTTCCCTGATGAAGGATTTATTTCATATCTTCATATGCTGTCATTAAGTTAATGATTTTCCAACAGAAAATCACTAACTTAATAAGGACAACACTTTATAATGACATATTAGTAATATTAACAAGGTAGCAAAATGCTGTCTATATATACTGTGTCAAATAACAACTTGCAGTTGTATAGGATGTAGTTTTACTGACTGTGCAGTGTTTGAAAATATTGCCGGTCCAAGTTTTGTATGCACCCTCTGTAAATTTCACGCAACATAATAGGTAAATACAAAACTTGTACTGGCAATATTTTCAAACACTGCACGGTCATTAAAAATACACCCTGCGGTTAAACTGCAACTAAACACTTTGGTTTCCTCTATATTTCTGTAATTAAAAACTCCACCGCATAGCAAGCATAACAGGAGGCTTCCGATCATCAGAAGTCCACCTCCCCAGAATGTTTCGACCATTTACCTTCATGATACTCTCTGGGGGTGGGCCACCCCGTTACCTTCATGATACTCTCTGGGGATGGGCCCACCCGTGTCATGACTCCAGGTGTCTGTCTCCTGTAATACATTTGTACTGTTTCGAGACATTTGATTCATTTTGATTCATTTTTCCACTTGTTCCATGCGTGCACATGGTGTCTACTCTCACACCACCCTCAAGAAGGAGAACATTGTGAACCAGGTGCTTCAGGCCCTCACAAATATTCTAGCAACTTCAGCCATGACAAGCTAGCTTCTTCACTGTTTGTTTGTCGCAGTGGTTCACAGCAGCCATGTTGACCATCTTCTACTGCCAGATAGTGACCTTGGCTTTTCAGATCAACTGCCATCCCTCCCCGTCATTGAGGGTGGACAGTAAGTCTCAGCAGTCTTCTTGAAGCAGTCTACTTCACTATGGAGAACAATCTCACACTGCCCCCCCCCCCCTCCCTCTAATGTGCTTGTGCTTATCTTGTTAATTTGTAGAAGACATTTTGGAATCACCATGACAGGGAGACACCAGATCTTGAATTTTCACATCAGTTTGAGTTTGAGTTCTTTTCTCGATGTTGCCCATCATACATACCCGCATACCTCTAAAATGTCTAAATCTAAGAAGAAGCCATGAATGAGAGAAGGATAGAATTATCCCCTGAGGAATAACTCTTCGCAAATTAAATAAAACGTGTAAGTCATAAAATGAAAAAGTATTGAATTTTTATATATAGTAAAGTAAAGAACTGGGGTTTCCATGGCAAAGGCGTTACGGATGCAGATCACAATTCCGCTTACCTGTGTTCGAAACACAGCTGCAACCGATTTGGCAGCAGACCATGTCGCACTGGGTTTTAACGTGATAGTAGCGAGTTCCATCGTGCCGCGACCGGAAATGACAACCGAAATCATGTACGGAATCATATAGCCATGATTCACTGTGTCTCCCAAGTTCGCGCTAGTTCAGACCATGCATTCTTTCGACGTCATTCATTCATTCAAATCTCACGTGACAATAATACACTGTCATCCAGGGTTTTCCAGGAAAGGTATGCCTAATATTCCGTGCACAGCGATTGGTTGAAATCATCGTGACCTTTTATATAAATAACATTATATTTCATACTTACCGTAATTAATTTTTTAAAGGCTCTGGTAATAGATAGGCATAACTTTTAGATGAATTTTCAAGTTCTGCATGCAAATTTACATATATTTGGAAAGTTTCATTCGCTAGACAAGCTTAACTTGTCGATGAAATCAATATTTTCTGCAAAGGCGTGTTTTCGTTCTTTGCGCATTATTGATCGGACCGGCATGTACACTTTGTAACACTATTCTGGCGCTGGTAATAGATAGGCATAACTTTTAGATGAATTTTCAAGTTCTGCATGCAAATTTACATATATTTGGAAAGTTTCATCGCTAGAATAGCTTTAATTTGTCGATGAAATCAACATTTTCCTTGAAGTTGTGCTTTTCATAAATGGGGAAACGCATGGCAATGGGCCATGGCGGCTGCGCATGCGCATACCGCTCTGACTGGCATGTACACTTTCACTTTTTAACACTCAAAACACACAAAACGTGCAATTTGAACTACTAAAGTTAAAGGGAACACAAGTTCAAAGATTAATAATAATTTATTTGTATACTTGTACTATCTTTTAATCAATTAACATGACGGAACATATTTTTGAAGTCAGTTTTCATAATCCGCATATGACCTGTTGGTTGAGACCAACCTCGCACGCGGAGAAAAATGAAAACGGCACACTGAACCGTAAATAAGTTTTTTCTGGTGCTTTCAATAGAACACCATCAATTGTAGATGGATCTTCGAATTCTGTATCCAATTTTACAGAAGTGGAAAGTTTCATCGCTAAACTTGCTTTAATTGTGGTTAAAAAACAGGCGAAGATGTCATGATCATGAAACCCAAAACGGCGGCTTGACTATATAAATATCTTTGTCGAACAATCATTGTGTCCTCACTAGCATAGTTGTAAGCATTCCGCCTGTCACGTGGGTGATCGGGGTTCTATTCCCAGCTGGGTATATGTATGTGTGTGTATATAATATATATATATATATATATATATATATATATATATATATATATATATATATATATATATATATATATATATATTTATTTATTTTATTTTTTTTCACAAAATTATTAGGTGATATAATAGAAACTATTAAACATTATGAAGTAAAATATTATACAGAACTAAGAAACTGGAAGTTTGTGAATAAAGTGTGCTCTATGGATCTGTGCAAGCTGCCGACAGCCGGGGAGCGCATCCCACAGAGGCAGCGGAATGATCGCGATCGGAATCGATGGATCCAATAGATGTCTTTGTTTATTGTGAATTTTAATTGCCATATAAAATATTGCCCCTGAATCAGCATAGTTTCATCGCTAAACTTGCTCGAACTGTGGTTGAAAAACAGATTTTCTGCGAAGATGTGACTTTGTGAATTGGAAACCCATGGGTCATGACGGCCGCGCATATCGATTGCGCTACACTTTGTAACTACTCAAAACGTGCAATTTGACCTACTAAGTTAACTGATTGCCTGCCAAACAAAAAAGCGGTCATGACCAAACAAAAATTCATGGCAAAATATTTGAAGTAGAGGTGTGTCACAATAATGCTTTTAAAATGGTTAAAATGGTAGCAGGTGTATTGTATTACATATCAAATTAAAGAGGAATTCACAGGGAACATGACAGTGTTAATAATTAATTGATAGGTTACAAATATTATGACAATAATGAGAAGTTTAGTAATAACAATTGAAATTAAAGTTTGAAAAATTATGAAAAAAATTCACTTACCAAGGTGTTATTTTCTATCCGCCACAGCTAATCCAGCTAAATTTAGTGAATAATGGTACACACAACACTTGTGTTCACGAATATCACAAGAACTGCCCCATAACACAAATAAAACACAATGAAATCATAAAATTTTGAAGCACATGATTTTCACACAAAATGGAAAATGTCAGGAACACATCAGGCAGATTACTGAGGAGTAGAGTACTGAGAAACAATATAACACTATTTTCTATTTAGTTATTATTATTATTATTCTAAATTTAATTATTTATATACTCCTTAAATACTTTGTGATAGGCAAAGTAAATTTAGTGGCACAAGTGTGGCCTATTAGCGCAAGCATAAGTCGGCATTTGCCATCATAATATGAGGAACTTTCACTGTTAGATTTCTTTTGAAATAATGACCGTCTTCTAAATTAACTGACTACTGCACGTGGTAGAAGTTTTAGAATCTTTAACAAAGTTCTTTACATCACAATAACTATAATATAAAATTGTTTAAAACGGTAATTTTATTAAAATATATGAGGTCCAGAACCAGAAGCTATTGTCACTTCGAATTTCGAATCACAAGAATTATTTCGAATCACACCAAACTCAATTTCTCCTAAACAAGAAGCGTGCTCTTGCACACGAGCGGAAGCGAAATCTTTCGTTGTAAAGTTTAATTCAATGGGACACTAAAAATTGTGGACTAAAACAGGAGAAATGGATCAATAAACGCACTATATATACCGAACCGACCTATCGGTTCGCGGATGCCAAAATAGGGTGGTGGAACCGACCAATCGGTCCGCGGCAGAGAATCAGTTAAAGAGAACACAAGTTTAAAGATTATTAATAATTTATTTGTATACTTGTACTATTTTTTAATCATTTAACATCACGGAACAAATTTTTGAAGTCAGTTTTCATATGACCGCTTGAGACAATCTCGCACGCATAGATGCACACACCCTTGAGGAGGTAATCGGACACACAACTGGAGAGTTCCACTTATGGGTGAATAGCATGAAAAAATCGCAACTCGTATCACCTTCACAAAATTGTGAATATCTTCACTTAGAAGTGACATACAGGCATCATTGAGGTACCATTAGATTTTGAATTTCAAGGCCTATCTACTGTGGCGGTCTCATTTGTAAATGGAAGTGTCTATTCATAGGGCGCTATGTATAAACAAAGTGTCTATTCATAGGGCACGGCTGGTCACGTGATTTAAGGCGATGTGCGGCAGTAAAAACATCGATTTTTGGTCAACTTGGCTATTTTTGGAATAGTTCATTTTTAGACACATTATCATGTCTTCTATCAGATTCTGTACTTGTTTTTGTTTCAAAACTGTTATTTTATGCAATATTCATAATTTACTGAACCCACCCTCTGTGTCAAATCGTATAATTATTGAAAATTGTTGCGAAATTGACGGTTTTCAAATCCTAGCAACGATATCTCAGGAAAACACGACACGCGCGTGTAAGGTATCCCTGGAAAGGTCGTGAACTTCCGTAACTGTTCGTAAAACTACGAAGTTTTATGTAAAAATATTCTATGTAAAAATACATCGGATTTATTCGTGTCTATCATCTTCCGGAAACTTCCATATATGGAACATCGTAAGCAATCCGCGTTCGCCGATGGCTGAAATTGATCACGTGGGTTTCCAAAATGGCGGCTTTGTGTTGTTTACACCTGGCGACGTGCTGAAAGTTCATTGTTGACGACAGACTGACACGCATTGAAATATGCCTCGTTCTAAGAAATTTAACATCCAGTCATCTACTCAACGTAAGTAATCTCTCAGACTACACCTCGCAAATGCTCGTAAGCAGCGAAAAGCCTATCAGAACGTCGTAAACGATACAGACAATTCTGAAACTACTGAAAGGAAAGTGACCCAGCTAAAGTGCGCACATGCCACTTCCAAATCCAAGTGTTTTGACAGTGAATTTGAATGAATCAGTGCTATCGTGTTCTTCTCAAAGTTGTGGAAGTGATTCTTTTATTACCTGAAGCCAATTTAAAAGAGATACGTCTAAATACACAACATCCACTAGCAGCAAGTATGATTCTGGTGACGACAATGGATATCAAAAACGGGAACACAGAGCAATAGTTGATTGTTCAGAAATTGAGGCAATAATCAAATTGTTATGTTGTCCAGTTTGTAAAAATGATAGTCTTATTTTGAAAACTGACAGCAAGAAAACCAAGGGATTAGCTATGTATGCAGAGGTTTACAGCTCTTGTTGTGAAGAAGTGACGTGTGGAAGATACCTATCTGCAAGAAGTAATGATGGGGATAGATCTTTTGCTGTCAACAGCCAGTCAGTATATTCAGCATTAGTCTGTGGGATGGGTGCAACGACATTCAACAATTTTTGTGAAAACATGAACCTGCAAGGTCTTCATCACAAAACATTTCACAGCAAAGCGAATAAACTATATTCAAAGATAGAAGATCTGGAGGACACTGTTTTTTCTCAAACCGTAAAGTATGTTCGACAGGCTCATGCACAACAGTCAGGCATAACTCTACATGACAATGATGTGCTAGATATTAGTGTCAGCTTTGATGGCACTTGGCTGACTAGAGGCCACACATCCCACATTGGAGTTGGCTGTGCAGTGGATGTTCTTACAGGACTTTGCATAGATGCCCATGTTATGTCCACATATTGCCAGGTGTGTGAAACCACTGGTAAGTCACTTTCCAGGAACAAACCAGATGAATTTGCAGCATGGAAGGCAGAACATCTTCTAAACTGTGACAACAATTTCACAGGATCTGCTGGAATGATGGAGGTGAAGGCTGCAAGGGAGCTGTGGCGACGGTCTATGGCCCGTCATAAACTTCGCTACACGTCAATACTTTCTGATGGCGACACCAAAACATTTGCGGAATTTACCAAGATCAACCCATATGGGGATGACATTCAGATAGACAAAGAGGAGTGTATCAACCATGTCAGTAAACGCCTTGGAACAGCACTGCGCAAACTAAACTACTTAGTAGATGTGTGTCAGGACAAACTCAGAATTCAAATGAGTGTTTACACAGCTTGATATGGGCTCGATGCACTAAAGACAACTTTGCCTCTCACAAGCGCGTTCAGTTTGCAGTTGTAACTGCAGCAAGAGAGTTCAACTTTGGAGCTGCTGCTGCCCAAGACACTGCCCAGTTTTTGGACCTTCTACAGGCCTGCATATGCAGAGACTAGGACCATTTAGGATGCAGAAGCAAGTAAGAAATAGTCTGAAGTACAAGAAGGACAAACAAACTAAAAGACGCGACACTGTACGAGCGGCCAAACTGAAGAGACAAGGTGAGCTGCATGCTCTGGAGGGAGGTCCTGCATATTCAACAGGACAATTTTAACACTCAAGATACAGTTTTACACTTTTTTTCTCTGTAAAAGAGTGCATTAGTAATAAAAAAACAAAAAAATAATTAGTTTTTCCTCGTTTTCTCATTTCGCCAGTTTTTTATACATAAGTACAATTGTTTTAAAAACTATTCATTAGATTTCACTCAAACTTTGCAGAGATATTCTTTATTATATCTCTTACATTGTGAGTAGATTATTCTTCAAAATTACATTTTAGTTTTTGTGCTACACTAAAAAAAAAAAAAAAATGTCATGAAAAATGTCATTACCATTTTCACATTTTGAAAAAAAAAACTGCTAAGAGATATCATTAAAATTTTCTACTAAACTTGTAAAGGGTCTATTTACTTACACATAAAACAAAGAATTTAGCCTGTACATTAAAAAATAAATGTTTTAGAGGTACATTAAGAAATTCAAGATGGCCGCTGTTTATCTTGGTTTCCATAGCAACCATTAAGTGCAAAGTCAATTTGACAATATTTTATTGATCAGCAGTCTTTAATATCAAACCCTATCCCATAAAAGAACATAGAAATTAAGTATTATGGAATTAAATTTTTTAAGGTTAGCATTGCCTTAATGTAAGTTTGCGGCTATATTATACATTTTTGTTGATTGGAAAACGTATCGTCAGTGGCATAGATGATAGTGTTCCTGCCTGATGGGCGGGAGCTTGAGGTTCGTTTCCTTGCAGGAAATTTTTTTTTTTTAATTGTTCAGCGATTAATTGGATGAAAGTCAAATGTCAATTGTTCGTTTCCTTGCCGGACAATGTTTGTTTAAAATTCAAAACAATGTTTTCCCGTGATGAATTTGAATAATGAAGACACAAACAATAGATTGCACGATTTATTGCCTGGCATATTTCGCTGCATCTCGTCAGGTACATACTGCAGAAATCACACAACTTACGTGAATTAATTAGATAAATCCTTCAAACTGAAATATACACATGTTCGCA
Organism: Cepaea nemoralis; assembly: GCA_014155875.1. Lineage (NCBI taxonomy): Eukaryota > Metazoa > Mollusca > Gastropoda > Stylommatophora > Helicidae > Cepaea > Cepaea nemoralis. The sequence continues at coordinate 320,316 of JACEFZ010025330.1, forward strand.
CAGTAATGTCGATTGTCTACCACGGTAATTTTAAACTGACTAACATGTCTTTCTGCTTATACAAGGACGGCTAACGAAGGTTGATTAGTATAGCTTCAGCAAACTTTAACAATCGACTACTTTGTGTGTTGAACAACACACGGAAGGCACTGTCTCTTTCAACCACGTGAGCAGTCTCAAGCACATGTCTCCCGACCGATGAAGCCAGACTTTTCAGGTGTGTCGGCCTGCCTAGGCTACCATCTTCTGTGTGTAGTATTTTCTCCAACCAATTCGGAATATGTTCCGAAACCCTGCAATGTAACTGTCGCTCAGTTCTGCCTATGTAGATGGCCTCGCATCTGCATGTAAATTGGTAAATACAATTTGATTTGGCGTACAAAGCTACAGGTTCTTTTACTGCTGGGACTGGGATCGGTGTGTTTCTGTACCCCTTGACTAGAGCTGCTGCACAGAATGTTCGCTCGACTGCTGTGGTGAGCCGGTCCCGCAGACGTTGCATTACGTCATCTCCTCGGAAGGTTAGCTGGATGAATACTTTGAGTTTAGGGACTGTAGTTACTTCTGATTTCGGTTTGGGCTGTTGGCAGTGGCGCTTTATAAATCCTGTGGAGTACCCATTCAGGTTTAAGGCATTCTTCAGAGTTTTAAATTCCTCTGTCAGTGTGTCCTGGGTGCATATCTTCCTAGCACGGTCAAACAGGGTCCGTACTAATCCCCGTTTGTACTGGACAGGTGTGAAGCTCTGAAAATTTAAGTATTGGCCAGTCCATGTTTCTTTGCGGTACACTGATCTTTGAATTGTGCCGTCTGCTCTACGTCTCATTAGGATATCTAGAAACGGCAACGCTTCGTTGTGTTCATGTTCCATAGATAAAGAGATGTTTTTATGTGTCTCGTTCATTGTGGCCTGGAACGACGTTGCTTGTAGTGTCTGTGGTGATAATTAGTATATCGTCCACGTAACGACGGTAAAAGACCAAGTTATTTATTTCTGAGGATCTCTTTTCTTCTAAGTGTGCCATGAAGATGTCCGCTAGAATAGGTCCAAGTGGGCTCCCCATGGCCACTCCGTCAAATTGGCGGTATGACTTGTTTAGAAAGTTGAATTGTATGTTGGCAGTACATAATTTTAATAGCCTCTCTAGAATAGCTGATGGTATGCCTAGTTTTAGTTGTTTTTCTCTAATGCGTTCGCTTATTATATTCACGGTCTCATCTAATGGAACGTTGGTGAATAAAGAGGCAAATGTTTTTTTAATTGTTCAGCAATTCATTGGGTGAAAGTCAATCCTTTATCTCTTTGGGTATTTAGAATTGTGTTGTTTAAAGTGAGTGTAAGTTAGTTAGTACCAGTTTCTCCAGTATTGGTCCTCGTTGCCATGCACTACGGCAATTCCAATACCCAACCCACACATTTTTGAGTCCCAAATGATCCGTTTTCCTTCTACCCCTTCTGGCTCCAGCCCTCTTCTTCCTTTTCCTTCCCCCCTCTCCCCTACCTCTTCTCCACCGCTTCATTCTCTCCCCGCTGGCTGTTGTCAAAAGTATCGAGCACAAAGCACGTACTCCGTTGCTTCTGCGATAATTCTTTGTATTATTCATAGTTGGTTAGGTAGGTGGGTAGTTAGACACGAAAGTAGTTAAGTAGGCAGGTAGGTGGATTGTTAGACAGATAGATGGTTAGAGAGGCAGATATGTGGGTAGGTAGACAGGTAGGTAGTTAAGTAAGCAGGTATGTGGGTAGCTAGGCAGGTAGGTGGATGAGTAGGTACTCAGGTAGATGGGTAGCTAGATCCAACCCGACACTCGCTCATCGATCATCTGTGTTCCACCATGCCAATTCATACATCTCTTTCAACCTCTCCCTGCAATACTCTGAACAGGCAGGTTGACCGGCCGAGCGACCGAGAGAGAGAAAGAGAGAGAGAGAGAGAGAGAGAGAGAGAGAGAGAGAGAGAGAGAGAGAGAGAGAGAGAGAGGCAGGCAGTCAGATGACCCTAATCATGTCTCTCTGAGGTGACGCATATTACTGTCAGCTTGGACCAGAATTATCAGGACATAAACAGTAGGAATACAATAGTAGGTCGGTAACGTAAACAGAGATGGATGCCTGTAAACAGTAAGTGTACAGAAACGCAAGTTAACAATTCTTAAACTCGCCTGGGACATAATTATTTGTATTGGCACTATTGGGGATACCAATCTGGAAAATTATTCTTGATATTTAAACAGCCACACTTCAACTAAGTATAAAGTATCGATTCATAGGGCCCTATGTATAAACAAAGTGTCTATTCATAGGGCCCTATGAATAAACAAAGTGTCTATTCATAGGGCCCTATGAATAAACTCTACCTTTGTAAATACTCAAAATTAAAATGATTATAGGGCTCGCTAGTGATAGTATTATAGTATGGGTCTTTCAGAAAGCAATGGCAAACTACTGAACGTAAACTTGCCAAAACATCAACAACAGACAACAGCAGTGCTGGTGTTGACACCGACGTCCTGTAAATAGAGTATACACAAAAAAAAAAGAACAGGGAGAGCAGTGGCTGATACTTGCCGGTCGGGGGTCATCATATGTTCGCTCATCGAGGCAGGTTTTTCTTTTTTAACACGTCTGGCCTCCCAGGTCGGCCCAGTCTACCAATGAGTACCAGGAAATGTTATGGGAAGTCAAGGAAGCAGCCGGCGTGACTGACCATAAGTAGTAGATAGAAACTAACGACTAGGGGCAAATGTCATAAAAATAAATAATGTAATATAAATATATTTCTGAAGTAAAGAAAAGACTGGTTGCTTGCTTGCTTGCTTGTGTTCGTTGGCTTGAGCTCCAACGCAAGGTCCTGTATGTCGGATGAAGACATCCTGGTGTCCAACATCAGTGTGATGTCATACAGGACCTGAGGTTTGCGTGAGTATCCGTTGTCCCAGGTCTGGCTTATTGGTGTGCAGACTGGTGGTTCCTCGCCGTACAGGCAGACACTCTCTGACTTCGGAGGAATCGGCGATCCTACTGACTTTAGCCAGGATCCCGAAGGGACCTGTTGCCCAGGACGCTCGACGAGGACGCGTCAATAGGTCTTGGCCAGTATATAACCCGGCCCTGGTGCCTTGGAAACACCTCTGCGTCCCAAAAGACTGGTTGATTGACAGTGACTCAATAATGAACCGGCCAACTCCCAGAGTGAAAGAAAGAGTACCAAATAAAATCGTTTCTATACCACTTAATAACAGAATTACACATATAATTATTACACAAGACAATAAAACACTGTTTTACACTAATAAAACCTCAACTGTACTTACACAAGAGATGTTTATAACGATTCCCTCACAAAGAATCGGTCAAACCCACACAGAAATGATGAAATCGGCGAGCAGCCGACAAACCGACATGTGCTATAGGGTGATACCAGGGTTGCCACTTTTTTTGACCAAAAATATCTAGAAACGGCCCAAACAACATCCATAAATATCTAGATTTCGTTGGAAAGTATCTAGGAAAAATATCCAGATTGAGAAAGTAAGTAATTACGTATGTATTGATGTGACTGCCGTCTCCCTGGCGAAGGTGTTTACGGCTTTCGCCGTAACCCCGTATATTCTCGTGAGTAACGCAGCTGCGCCCGAACCGGCAGCGGTTCGAGCCGCGCTGGTAACTTACGGGGGTATGTGAGCCGGTCGCTCAGAAAGCAATGGCAAACTACTGAGCGTAATCTTGCCTAGTACATCAACAGCAGCTGAAAAATGCTGATGTTATGACTGCAACGTCCTGTAAGGGATATGCAAAAAAAAAATGATGTGACTTACCCTATAGAATCATGTCCTCATCTTCACTGATGTATGTCTCACAATATGCACTTAGCTTGGATGATGAAGTTGAAGCTTCAGATTCAAAATGACTCTGGTATGCTTTAGCTGTTCCAATTTCTTTTAATACACGATCAGGGAGCTGATAAGTTGAACAGCATTTTCCTGCTCTCATCAGGCCAAATCTTATTGTCAAGATAGCATTTAAGAGGTCAAGTTTCATCCTGTTTCTTAGTTTACATTTTGTATAATTCATAGTACTGAAAACTCTTTCCACATCAGCATTTGAATGGGTAGTATCATGGCAGACATCGCACATTCAAAGAGCTCACAGAATGGACTGTTACCTGAGGCATCTTTAAATTGTCTTACTTCACTCCAAAAGGCTTCAGTTTCTGTTTTGTTTCTCCAGTCAACCAAATTTATTTTGGTTAACTGATATTCTGGTTCCGCCACACTATTATCAGTAGCCCCTAAAAATTTCATAACTTGACAATATTTTGATATGTCCTTTACTGGCTGAAGTATGTTGTTAACAGAAAAGAGTAAAATATTTTTCAATACATCTAAATTTTCAGGAAGTCTCTGCTTCAATTGCTTGAATAATGAGAGAAGAAAATCTTGACAGCGCTTTCTTAAGTTGTTCTCTTCATTTTCTGTTAACAGTCCTTTTGTTTTTAAACCATTAATTTTTGATTCGATTTGGTATCCCAGGTATGGCTTAGGAGCCAAATAGCTCTCTATAGTGCAAGTGAACAAGTCAGCTTTAGAAGTTGGCAATATAAGTCTTTTACCAATTGAGTGAAATAGCAAAGTGAGATCGTCAAGTAATTTAACTTTATCAACATTTTGAGATTCAAACAGTTTATTAACTTTTTGCACTTCACTTAAAATGGGTTGTAAAAAGAGAAGGAATGCCAATTTTTCTTCATCACTGTACATTCCATATAGTATTTCAGCTGTGTAGCACTTTTCACTTTGTCTTGTTATTTCGAAGTGTGTCTTCAATTCCAACCATTGGTTCACAATTACTTCAACAGCTGGTTGAATTGATAACCATCTAGTTTTGCAATATGACAGAATTTTCAGTGGTGAGGAACTATCATTTAATGCTTTATATAAATTATTATATTGCTGTTGTCTGACAGATGATTTGGAGAACCAGTTATGTGTTTCAGCAATAAGGAATTCCAAAATCCTTGGTAATCATTCTAATGAGACATGTAATAATGCTATCTGCAAGGAATGACACGCACATTTTATGAGGATTAAAGATGGGATATCTTCCTTCAATTTTGCATAAACGCCATGGTTGATAGTTGATACCGACCATTACCGATGCATTATCGGTTCCAATTGCAGCCAAATTCTTCAAGTTTAAATGTTTACTGACCAAAAATTTCTTCAGTGATTGAACTTTCTGCATCACACTCTTCCAAGTGAACTAGTCCAAGAAATGTAGAAACTACTTCCAAGTGAACTAGTCCAATAAATGTAGAAACTACTTCCAAGTGAACTAGTCCAAGAAATGTAGAAACTACTTCCAAGTGAACTAGTCCAATAAATGTAGAAACTACTTCCAAGTGAACTAGTCCAAGAAATATAGAAACTACTTCCAAGTGAACTAGTCCAATAAATGTAGAAACTACTTCCAAGTGAACTAGTCCAAGAAATGTAGAAACTACTTCCAAGTGAACTAGTCCAAGAAATGTAGAAACTACTTCCAAGTGAACTAGTCCAAGAAATGTAGAAACTACTTCCAAGTGAACTAGTCCAAGAAATGTAGAAACTACTTCCAAGTGAACTAGTCCAAGAAATGTAGAAACTACTTCCAAGTGATCTAGTCCAAGAAATGTAGAAACCACTTCCAAGTGAACTAGTCCAAGAAATGTAGAAACTACTTCCAAGTGAACTAGTCCAAGAAATGTAGAAACTACTTCCAAGTGAACTAGTCCAATAAATGTAGAAACCACTTCCAAGTGAACTAGTCCAAGAAATGTAGAAACTACTTCCAAGTGAACTAGTCCAAGAAATGTAGAAACTACTTCCAAGTGAACTAGTCCAAGAAATGTAGAAACTACTTCCAAGTGAACTAGTCCAAGAAATGTAGAAACTACTTCCAAGTGAACTAGTCCAAGAAATGTAGAAACTACTTCCAAGTGAACTAGTCCAAGAAATGTAGAAACTACTTCCAAGTGAACTAGTCCAAGAAATGTAGAAACTACTTCCAAGTGAACTAGTCCAAGAAATGTAGAAACTACTTCCAAGTGAACTAGTCCAAGAAATGTAGAAACTACTTCCAAGTGAACTAGTCCAAGAAATGTAGAAACTACTTCCAAGTGAACTAGTCCAAGAAATGTAGAAACTACTTCCAAGTGAACTAGTCCAAGAAATGTAGAAACTACTTCCAAGTGAACTAGTCCAAGAAATGTAGAAACTACTTCCAAGTGAACTAGTCCAAGAAATGTAGAAACCACTTCCAAGTGAACTAGTCCAAGAAATGTAGAAACTACTTCCAAGTGAACTAGTCCAAGAAATGTAGAAACTACTTTGTCTTTGCTGTTGCTATAATATACAACACATACACCAAGCACTGAAAGAAAAGTAAAATCTAGAAAGTATCCGAAATATCCAACTCCAACAGAAAAGTATCTAGAATTGCATCCAGCACCCAAACGTCAGAAAACGGTATCCAGACGCCGGCAAAAACCTCTAGATCTGGATATAAAATATCTAGAATGGCAACTATGGGTGATACACGCTCTAGTGTCGCCACGTCTCATTGGCTGCGTTATTATACGCTTCGTTTGATTGGTCGTTGTGTCTAAGATGGTTGAAGTAATGCAGCTTTACAAAACAGAATTACGATTATTGTTTACATTTTCACAGTTTTACCGTAGTTCCACCAAATTTTACTCGTAAACTGAAGTACTGAAGTGAGACATTGTGTGTTAATAATATTGACCATTGTGATGCACTTGTTTACAAAACTTTTGTTGTTGGCGGTTTTTGGTTGGTGTGCCAGTGCCACTGCATTAATACTATGTGTACTATATATTGCTTATATTCAATTAAATCTGTTTCAATGGTCTTTATAAATATAATTAATTCAGACACGTCCGCAGAAACATAATCAAATACGTTCGAACTTACACTTAAGGTTTGACGAAAATCGGCACAATGACGAAGAAACATTGAATTGAAAATCAACAATCATCAGTGAGTGAGTACTAATTTAAAACATTTATTAATAATAATAATTAGTATTCATCATCATCATCTTCCACTTCTGCCGTCAAGCGTCGTGGGGAGGAATAATTTGCCGCCAAAGCCCGGTGGGTGGCACTGGATAGTGTCATTCCGTGTGATTGTACAATGTCAATCCATTTTCTTCTTGGACGTCCTCTTGGTCTTGTCGCAAATGATCTTAGATGTAAGGCCAATGATGGTAGTTGTTGGATTTATTATTAATAATTCACGGCAACAAGTTGTCTCCATTATGCACCGATCCTGTGCCAGTGAATATCACACGAAATGATAGTAGAACAGACAGGAGTCTCGACAAACCAACAGCTCACACAGGTATACTAATTACTATATGGATTAGATTAATGCCGTTCCAGAATGCCAACACAAAAGTCCGCAATGAAAAATACAATTCATCGTCTGTGGAAGATGGCAGTCACCAGAAAACCAGCAGCCACACATTAGTCGAGAGGATTGACTTCATTGCCCCGGGATTTATCCCATATGGCTTGGTCCCTTTCAGCAGGGTGGCCCGCTGAAAGCATCGCACAAAGCACAAACACCGTAGTTCCAGCGATGACCCCCAGAGTCTCCGAGAAAAATGCACTCGTGAACCGAAAAGACAATCCAGTCAATTCCAAGGGACAGGCCAACCGTTACCATTCCGCGCATGCAGTTCATGCTACAACAACCATGGACAGATGTAAAAACATTCCAAACGAAATTCACAGCTCACAGTGTCGTGCCACGCACTCAACTCATTTGCAGGGTGACGGAACCATGCACTACCAGTCCAACATGAGGAAAATGTAACTGCTAACCATAGTTAGAAGCATAAACACTCCAGAGGCTTAATGGTTCAAAAGCCTATCTGCCACGAAGCGAGAAGTTTGTAGTCATCAACTGTGTGGCACGTGTTGGAAACCGGCCATGTGATTGATAGAAACAGTGCCTTTTGCGTGTTGTTTAATACACAAAATAGTCGCTTGTTTAAGTTTGCAGAAGCCATAATGATTAATCTACATAGGCCAGTTTTATGCATACAGAAAGACATGATAGTCAGTTTAAAATTACCATGGTAGACAATTGACATTACTGTGCGAACATGTGTATATTTCAGCTTGAAGGATTTATCTAGTTATTTTACTTTATGTTGTGTGAATTCTGATGAGAGGCAGCGGAAAATACCAGGCAATAAATCGTGTAATCTATCGTTTATGTCTTCGTTATTCAAATTCACTGCGGGGAAACATTGTTTTAAAGCTTTAGAGTTTAAATGTTACAGAAGGATTCTTAGAATACATTGAACCAAGACGAAGAAGAAGAATACTGGCACTACAAGATCTGAACAGGAAAGAGAGCTGGGTCAAAAATAGCGTCATGTATCAGAAACTGAAATACTTTGACCATAGTAAATGGTGGTTTCGAAAGGACAGTAAAGCAAAAAGTCAACAGGGTTGACTTCATTGCACCGGGTTTTATCCCATATGGCTCTGTCTTTTTCCGCAGCATGGAAAACGTCGCACAAAGCATGAACTCCATAGCTCTAGTGATGACCCACAGGAGTCTCCAAAAAATTTCACCCGTAAACCGAAGGACGCGGCCCGGAATTGAACCCACAACCTTCAGAGCCCGAGTCAAACAGCTGGACCACTTTGCCATGGCAACTCCCGGACAGCTTGTAATTGACTGAACAGTAATGATTCCTGGAAGAAGAAGGAAGGGCTGACCAGTGTGGCGATGGATGTGTCATTGAAGGCACGGTGAGCATGAGAGTGCATGAGGCAGGCGAACATGCACACAGTGGGCATGAGAGTGCATGAGGCAGGAGAACATGCACAGGACTTACTATATGATGAACCTATTTCCACGTAAAGCTTTGACCTCCAACCTTTGAGTATAGCTCATCATTAACTCTAACACATAGTAATGATTTGTTTCCAGTGGTAAGAGATACCACTTCCAAGAAGTTGCCAAAGAATCTGTAATTTGCATTCATAAGTTGCCACAGGATGTTCACAAAATGTTTACTTGTATTTGTTTGCTGATGTTTTAAGGAGATTTAAGACATCGCCTTTCCTATGTTAGTCTACGGGACACCCTTGGGTAAGGTGGAGTACTCCCCATACCAGGGTTACGTGAAACCATGGAAGCAGGTGGTGGATGGAGTGTGAGAGCAGCCGACAGATTGTTGTTGGTTATGGCCATTCACTCTGCAGCGCCAGGCAGATGATCTCATCAATAGAGACAATGGCTATGGCCACCGACTAGTACAGTCACTGCCCAGAAGGAAAGCAATGCCAAACTACCTGCTGAAAAACTTGCCAAGAAACCCAGCAACCATGAAAGACAACATAATATATGTTAATGAGGAAAAATTGGAGGTGGTGCAAAATTTTGAATATCTTGGGTAATTAATTACCAACAATAATGACACAATGAAAGAAATTAAAAACAAATATTTATTGCTCTTCAGTAACTAAAACAATTTTATAAATTGTGGAGTGGAACAGATTGAACTACAAAAATTAGATTTTTAAGAACATGCATCTTTCCCATTTGCAAGATATGCCTGTGAGACCTGGACACTTACTAAACAAGCTGAACATCGCATAAATGCCTTTGAATATAAATGTTATCAATGGGTTCTAAGGTTCTAAGAATATCTTGCATATAGAAAAGAACAAATGCATCCATATGACAAGAACTAAATATTGAAGACGGTTGACTACTAAAGACCATAAAACAAAGAAAATTGAAATATTTGGTCACATGAAACATCATAAAAGTTTAGATAGAACATTAATGGAGGGGTATATGCCTGGGAAGAGAGGAAGGCCAAAGAGAAGATGGATGCAGGATGTGGCGGACGATCTCCAGATGGGTGTATCGGACGCGGGACATCTTGCTTATGACCAAGATGTTTTCTGGATGGTTGTTATGGGAGCAAAGTTCTGCAGAGGACATGTTACTGAATGAATGAATGAATGAATGAATGAATGAATGAATGAATGTTGTGCCATAGGTTCTTAATATTGTTTAGCCTCTGCATTGTTGCTTGCTGTCTACTTCTGCATTGTTGCAGTCAGTCTCCTGAGTTTTTTTGTATATCAGTTATCAGTTGGAGTATCTTCATTGCACTCCGGATATGTCCATAGGTGCTCAGATCCTCCCCTCAGCATTTTTTGTACATTCTCCAGTGTTGTCAATTATTGAGCAAAGATATTTAAAGTTTGTGACATTTCCAATTTATTGATTGCTGATTGTAGTTTTTAGTTTATTTGTAATGTTGTCTGTGAATATTATGTTTGTTTCTTTAATGTTCAGAAACATATTCTTATCTGTAGTTTATCTTTTGACAGGCGGCATTAACTGTTCTACTCCTTTGGCACTGTTTGAGAATATGGCCCTATCATCTGCATATCTGAGTTCTGGAATTGGATTTCTACCAGTTATGATTGGATCAAGATTGTTGCAGGTTTCCTCACTTTTGGCATTTCTTATAACACTTTCTGCATAGGTGTTGTGCAGGTAAAGGGAGAGAATGCAATCCCCCAGCAAAGTGCACAGAAAATTCATTGTTAGTATTGTGCCCCTGTATTGGCTGAAAACGTTTTGTTTTCCAGGATCTTGTTGGTTTCAGGGATGGATAATTTAAAGGACTATGGTAGTGACAGTGATAGTTCTGATGGATCTGACAAGGAGATACTTGAGGACACAGTACTTCAGGTATCAAAGAGGACAAGACATGAATTATCTGAGGGGACATCACACAAGATATCAGAGGGGACAACAAACAAGATATCTGAGGGGACAGCACACATGCTATCTGAGAGGACAGCACACATGCTATCTGAAAAGACATCACACAAGATATCTGTGGGGACATCACACAATTTATCCTGAAGAGGCAGTAGACAAACATTCACCTTTATCTGGTCCAATTCAGTCACAAATACTGAAGAGTACACCAGACACAGAAGACAATGTTCATAGCAAGGAGCTTTTAGATTCATCAGCAAAACCAAATACATTATTCTTTAACTTCTTGGGATTAGAGAATCCAAACAAGACAAAATCAAATGTTTGCAGTGGTTCCCAGACTCTGAGTGACCAGTCAGAAGTTAGGAAGGTGCAGACAAATTGGGGTGAAGTGGAAATTCCAAATGGTGATTTCTGGACAGACTTTCAACCAGACTGCACTTACTTAACCCCAGCACATAAGCTTGATTACTCTGAATACCACACAGCACAGATGGACAAAACAATGGTTTCCAAAAGTTGTATGATAATAGCGAATTCACATCAGAATATTCTGCCATCCCAGAATTTACAACATTCCCAGAATGCAGTACAGTTGCAGAGGTCATTAAAGAGAGTGCATCACTACAATAATAGTTCTACTAATACCGAAGTTAATTATTATAATAAACATGCACGATCATCTGGTCAAAGTGAGTTTTCAAATAATTGTTCGTATTCTCTGAGTGACCACACCCAACAGAGACAAGGACTTCCAAATTCTTCAAATGACCAACACAACCATCAGAATCTGCAGCAAGAGCTTCATAATAACTCCTTGCAAAACCAACCAATGACTAGTGAGAAGAGGAAGCTATTTTACGTACACAGCAAAGTGGCTCCTTTTGTGAATATAACTCCAACCAACAAGTGTGCAAGCAGGCGACACAACTCCTGGCCAGCTCATGATGGAGTTATTAACCGATTGGCTTGGAACATTCCAAGTTTCAGCCATCTGCTAGTAACTGCAGGTCAGTTTTGTAATTATGTGATTTTACATTAATTGGTAAGTTACTTATAAAATAGTGCAATCTGAGCTGAGTTGAGTTTAGTTGAGCTAAGAACTGACATCACTGCACTCAGAACATTCCCACACTTGCTCTGTCCCCTCGTTCAACAGCCAGGGAAGAGTCATACTGCTAATCGTTCCAACTGCTATCTGATTGAAAGTTCTCCTGGTCTTCTCTCTCACTTTTGAGATTTGTTCAGAACCCCTCCTGATCCCCTGCCATATCATTCTCTCCACATACGGGTTCTCAGTCTGTTCCTCTGCTTTCTGCACCTGTTCCTACAGGTGCACTCTGAATAAGCACAAAGTTTGACTAGGAAATTAGATGAAAGGAAAAACACACATGAACATTTTCACCAAAGTCTTTATCAGTGAACAAGATGGACAAATAAACAAACAAAATGCATATAAACAAGAATACATAGCTGTATTCTGATGTACACAAAAACTCGTGAAAGAGCCTGTTTCTCTGCATGCCACATCTAATTCCATCTGTCATTCAGTGTCAGTGTCAGTCTACCTACATCAGTATGACAGAGAGCCAGTTGAACAATTGGATGGTAGAACACATGCCTAATTGGATAGGCAGAATAGTAAATAAATAAGACTGGCAAGCCAGTGAAACCTTCACAGTGGAAACTGCCCTCGTCAATGGCGAAGCATTTTTTGGAAACTGGTCACATGATTGATAGAGACAATGCGTTTTGTGTGTTGTTTAACACACAAGAAAGGATGACTCTTAAAAGTGGCAGAGGCCATTCTGATTCATATAGAAAAGCCAACTTTGCACAAGAAAAAAAAAGACATGACAGTCAATTTAAAATTACTGTGGCAGACAATTTACATTAGCGCTAGTTTTTGTGTTCATCTGATTACACTATGCATTCTTGTTTGTCTTTTTTGTTGTTCATTGATAAAAACTTTGGTTAAAATGTTCCCTGCATCTGTATGCGTTTTTTCTTTCATCGAACTTCTCAGTCATATTTTGTCTTTATTTGGATTTCAGTTTTAGCTTAGCAGCCGTCAACCTTTTGTCAATACTTATAAAATAGTGTGCGTTGTTTGTGTACAGGAAAACTTCTGGCCTATTCGGTCACAATAAATAAACTAAATGTTAGCTAATATATTCACACACAAAGGATAATAATATATTTTACTGTCAAGCTTTTTCAACAGAAAGCATGCCAGAGATAGTTATTTTTAGGGTTATCATCCTTGCACTCCGGACATGTCCATAGGTGCTCAGATCCACCCCCAACATATGCATCAGTGTCCGGTGGCTAATAGTTCCAGTTAGTTGACGAGGTCCCTCATTTTCCCAATTTGCCTCTTGTATCTGGCCATGCCAATTCTAGCATTAAAGTCTCTCATTCTGGACAAGGGAGTGGATTCACTAGCGTCAAAGTCCACCACTCTTGACATCTCTCTAAGGACATTAATAACATCGGCACGATCCATGGGCTGGCCATCTGTAGGGGATGCAGAGTCAGCCAGTTTATCAGCTCGTTTATTTCCCTCAACTCCCGCATGTCCTCAAACGCAGCATGCCATTATTGTTTATTACTTAATAATTATTAACAAACTATTGTTAGCAAGGATGTGTATTGTCTTCTGATCTTTTTTCCCATATGTATGGTATATATGAGAAATGTAAATGACACAAAAGCAGTCACCATCAGAGAACATAACATTAACAGTATAAGATATGCACACGATGTAGTATTGATTGTAGACAGAAAGATCTTTAATATTTAGAGGATGCTGCAATTGTACACAGCAACTAGGGTTAGAATTAAATTGGAATAAAATAATAAAGCGGAGAATCTTGTCATCTCCAAGAAATATCACAATTACCCTCCAGGTTTAGACTATACTTTGAGAAAGTCTGAAAATAGTATGACTAGAAAATCTTTAGTTTGGAACCCACAAGCCAAAATAAATAGAGGAAGAGCTAGAAACTCAGGGAGAAGTCGAGACAGAAATGGATAATATGGGAAGACATGGACAGAGCTGGGTGGGGTAGCTCAAGATAGGGGTGCTTGGAATGGGTTGGTTGGGGGCCTTAACACCTACACATTGGTAGATAGAGGGGGTTCAATCCTCGTATGAAATCTGTCTGGAGGAAATCAAAAGAGAAGAAAAATTATATCTGGTGTTTGCTTAAGTTCTGTTCATTCATTCATCATGTGCTATGCCGGTAAGCATGGGCGGTCATGTTTCACCATCTCACATGATCACCAGATTCATGGATCAGCTCTATTTAGTCCCGACCATATCAAGCCATCCAGATATTTACTTCTCTGCCTTCCCCTTGTTCTTTTCCCCTCAATCTTGCCAGTTGTCACAAGTTCTCCAGTTTATTTCTTCTTATAATGTGCTAAAAAATATTTGACTATGTACGTCTAAGTTCTCTAATCAGTTTGCTGTTTTCATTTGCCTCTTGTAGGGCTTGCTTCTTGGTTGTTGTATTTTTTTTCTGTTCTTGGTATTATTTGCATTTTCCTCAGAAACCACATTTCCACTGCCATTAGATGTTTTTATTTTTCAGCTTGTCTGCTGGCTGTCCATGTTTTACAGCCATACAAGAGTACAGGTTCTATATAGAAGTTCTGTTAACAAAACTATATTGACATGTTTTTGTGTGTACATCACACCAGGCATGGACACATCTGTTAAAGTGTGGAATGTCTGGTCCAGTCTTGACTTCTGCGTGGCCAGGCTGTCCAGCCACAGGAAAGCAGTGAAGCATGTGGAATGGTGTCAGACCGGCAGGAAAGTCCTGTCCTGTAGCTATGACAGGACAGCACAGGTCACTGATGTTGAGACAGGTACTTGTAGATGTTTAAACTGTCAGCCATCACCATCATGTAACAGGTTCTTTGTACGAGGGGGATTCAAATGAAAACCTTAAAAGTGTGATCCATCCAGCATGTGCCATGCCGGTTTGCATGGGCGGTCATGGGACAGTCAACATTTTTTGGACATGTTATGAGAAGAAATTAAACTAGAGAACTTTGTGACAACTGGCAAGATTGAGGGAGAAAGAACAAGGGGAAGGCAGAGAAGTACATATCTCGATGGCTTGGTCACGTGGCATGGTTGAGACAAGAACATGGAGCTGATCCACGACTCTGGTGATCAAGTGAGATGGCGAAACATGACTGCCCTCGCTTATCGGCATGGTACAATATGATGAAAGAAGAAAATTGGGGCTTTTAATCTCAGATCCTACTGGAAATTTCTTAGAATATCATGGTCCGAGACAAAAAGAAATGCTGACATTCTACCAAGTGAGAACGTGCAAGAATACTGGCTCATAGACATGTCATGTCTCAGAAACAGAAATTCTATGAGTTACGAACATGTCTCAGAAACAGAAATTCTACGAGTTACGAACAATATCTGTCAGTGTATGTCTATGAAATACGAGCTGTTCTTGTGTCTGTCTACGAGTAACTGAACTATTTTGATAAATCAACTTTCTTGTATGTGTTTCTCTCTGGCAATATCCCTGAAAGTGTGTGCAGTTTGCTCACTGTGTCGCATGCCACTGTGTCACATGTCACTGTGTCGCATGTCACTGATGTTGGTTCTAAATGTTGAAGAAGAATGTGTGAACATGCAATTTGCCTGTGTGTGATTATGCTAACATTTTAAAACGCAAGCTCATACCATAATGCTACGAACAAGTGGTATCTTGATGTTTGTATAGTTTCATATGTTCATGTTATGGCAGTTTTATATGTTGATTTTAAGACAGTTTTATATGTTGATGTTAAGACAGTTTTATATGTTGATGTTAAGACAGTTTTATATGTTGATATTAAGACAGTTGTATATGTTGATGTTAAGACATTTTATGTTGATATTAAGACAGTTTTATGTTGATTTTAAGACATTGTATTTGATGATGTTAAAGATTACTTTTTAAACTGTTCGTCATTTTAGCCAAAGTTTTAGGAACATATGAACACATGGGTTTTGTCACAGCGGGACACATTCACCCATCAAACCCAAACCTATTTGTGACTGGGACAGATAACTTGATTGTCAAATGGGACATGAGAACTCCACAGGCTCCAGTCAAACATTTCTCCTACAAGGATAAATTTGGACAGGTATGGTTGACACATTAAGATTTTTTTTTTTTTTGGCGCTCACTCGCTTTGAACTCAAGCGTAGTCCATACACACTATTAATAGTAGTGCTGGACTGAATTTTGCATGTGGATTAGCTTTGCCTATTAACAGTGTCCCTCGCCTTCAGGCGAACCCACTCTGACTTCAGAGGTACTTGTAATTTACGTCCCCAAGTCAAGGACAATAGGTTAACATTTTAGTCCAGCTGTCCAGTGTAGGGGCTGAACAGCTTACCTCGGGATCAGCACTCCGGGTGTCTAAGAACACGTGTTCTTACCCATTCAGCCATGTGAACCTGCACATTTAAATTGTTATGACAGTTTTGCGTCAATTTCACAAGAATATTTCTTTTCCTCATTCACTTGCTTTGAACTCAAGCGTAGTCCATACAATGCTACTACTTTTAGTACACTGGACTGATTTTTGCATGGCGATTAGCTTTCCCTATTACCAGTGTCCCTTGCCATCAGGTGAACCCACTCTGGCTTCAGAGGTATTTGTAATTAACATCCCCAAATTAAAAGACAAGAACCCCAGGAAGGTCAACAAATGCCCGCAGAAGTCGGATGTGTCGGCCTAACGGCGCAAGAACGCAGCTCTGCTGTAAACAGGCACAACGCAGTCACGCCCGGAAAAAAAATCCGGATGAACGCAGAAGAAGAAGAAAAGACAAGAAGTTAATATTTTAGTCTAACTGATCAATGTAGAGTTGAACCCGCTACCTCATCATCAGCACACTGGATGGTTAATGAGACAGTAGGGAAAGTGGTTTTCACATACTGCCTCAGTTTACTAGAGGGCAATGACTGGAATGATTTTGAGACAGAAAGTTCACCAACCAGTATAAGTTCAAAATTAGTGAGTGACCGGGCGCTGACTTGATCACGGCCTGCTGACCGAGAGTTTACCTTTCGTTGTTAATGAAATGAGAAATGCAGGAAACATGAAGCCAAACTTAGCATAGGCTTTGTCGGGAACTGTCAGTTTGGGCAAGAAATACAACGGAGGGGCAGATTTATAGCAGTGGGAATGTGCTTGAGCTGGGAAATCTAATTTAAAGAGCATGAACTCAAACAAGGACGATAAACTCAGGACCATGAACTTCAGAGACAATGTAGATTTGGGTTAATGATATGATGGTAGTATGCAAATTAAGCAGGGTACGCGAAGTACTGATTGGATGACAAGGGACAGCGACGTCACGTGATTCTAGAAAGGCGCCAACTCGAGAAGTAATATATACGTTGGATCCAGTCAGTTTAGACAGTGTGGAACGAGCAAGGGTACGGTAGCAACAGATCCGAGGGCTGGGCGGTCGCCCAGCCCAGGAGGAAGTGTGAGTTTGGAACTTCAGCAATGGTGATGTATATATCCCAGGCTGTTTAGTGTCTAAGAAGATGGAGGGGCAGTATTAAAGGCGGAAGAGATGCACATATCATAGTTTCGTCTGGACTGCCGAAGTAAAGTAGGATGGTCAAGGATCTGTGAACCATTTATTCCAGATAGATAAATCTGATGGAGTGGAACGCAAATTCCGAGGATCACAAAATGGCGTGCAAGCCATGTGAGAAGGACTGTTGGCTAAAGAGCACTCAGTAGTTGCGGATGATGGCTAAACGTCACACAGGACGACCATAACCAGGGACACTGCGGTTGGAACCACACAGGAGACTGTCAAACACAACTGGAAACCGGTGGTGGGATCCACGGCAAACGAGGTTGAAGAGAGCGATCGCATTTCAAATATGGGACCCAGATGATCAACGGGACGACAGAAGAAGAATGTAAGTTGACATAAGACTTAGTTTAATTGTATATTATAATCAAGTATCTTAGTTTAGAGAGCTATAGCAAACTACTGTAGGTAAGTTTACCGAATAATTATGAGCAGTCGACAAAGGATTAGGATTGGATGCGACGTCCTGCAAATTACGTATATATAAATGGCTGGTCTATAGTGTTGGGAGTCATATTAATCGGAGAGATAAGCAGAGTGTGGATAAACTGTATATGTTCATGTAAACTGAGCCATTAGCCTACAAGATTAATGAGAACTAGGCTAGCGCAAGTGCATGTAAATACGCAGAGATGGCAGTATTGCAAGGATATAAACACAGCTACCAAACCCAGCAGATGGCAGAAGAAGAATACATTGTCTGGGTAAACAGTTACCCGCTGAACAAGTTGGATGGGAGCGAATTAGATCCCTGGGTATATGGATTGATGGATCAATCTGTGGATCAATGGGTGTTTGGGCTGAATACATGTACCACTGATAAGCCTACGGAGAGATAGTTATGAAACAGAGGCCGGTGTAATTCCTAGATTTAGTCCTTTTCTTCATGCGGTTAGGAGGTGATAGTAGGTAATAATTCCCTAACATCTGGTTGTATAGTTTATTACATTATCTACCTCCCCTTGTGGCATCATGCAGTATTGTGTTGTTTTTTGGAGTCGATTATACATAGATGTGTCTTCAATGCATGTACTGGTTACTTTATGTGATTATGCTGTAGATTGTCACTCTGTTACTGTTCAGAAGAAAATAAATATGTTTGAGTTGTCTTTTATTTCGACTTGTCAGTCTGAAGTAATATAATTTAGAGTAGCTTAGAGACCTTATGAGGCTGTACCTCTCTTCTATAACCTGATAACATACACCACGAGACATTGATGGTGCAATAGTAATTAACTATTGTTCTCACGCGGAGACACGAACCTCTATCTGTCGTATCCCTTACTCTCATCCTCTTTTTCTCCTTCTCTCTCTCTCTCCCTTGTTCTCTCTCTTCGTCTTTCTTTACTATCAAAGGTAGTGTGTAGTAGGCAGAGTTCGACTGAGGAACGAACTTTTAGGCTTCACACTATTTATATCGTTTCCCTCAATCATTCCTTTATTTCTCTTCTCTCTTCTCCCTCCCTCCTCTCTCTTCTTCCTCCTTTTTTTCTCTTGATCACACATGGCGTCGTCGGCAGGATTGTTTCCAGAATAATCTGGGGTTCCTATTGTAGTCCAGGAGTTCCCAGAATATTCCATGTGAACTTTGTCTCGGCGGTGTCAGGTTCCACTACATAGTGAGATCGTGTACACAGATTTGTCGCTTATAGTCAGTAGTTCGTTATTGCCTGCTCGATAGTTGTCTCAGTAAGTGTTCCTTTACTAGGCTACTTATCTCATAGCTGGTTGGTAAATTGTCTGAACTATCTGTCGGCGAGGTTTCTACTAAGTCTGTTCAGTTAGAAACTCTTGTGTAAAGTACACCGGCCAAACCACCTTGCTACAACAAGAATACGGGAAAAACCCACTACAACAAAATACCCAGGGATAGCCAACTCAGAAGGAGAGTCAGCGCAGTGGAATCTGTCCGAAATGAGCTCAGACAACAGCTGAGCAGTGCAAGACAACGTAAAGGTGGCCTTATCTTTTCATCATTAAAGAGTATCAGAATAAAATACTCCACCGTTATACAAAGGTCACCCACTCTTCGTCCAGGAAGTCAAGAGTCATAATTGATGACAGGGTATGGCAAGCGAAACCCAGAGCCATGCAAAGTATAAGAACAATTCCCACACCTGATATGCAGAGCATGCCAAACCTATGGCTGTACGGGGACGAGTGTGACTTAGTTTGTCAGGAAGGCAGCTGTTTGCCTGGCTGAACTCAATACGCCAGGGGGCAGTAGCAACATCTGAAGCCATCAGGACAATATGTTTCCCCCCCCCCCCCCCCCCCACCCCCCCCCCCTTTTTTTCCTTCTGCAGAAGAGAACAGAGCGAGACGGGCTGTGCCAAACGTTAACAATGGCACATGTGCATACCAGATATTCACGCATGAACAATTAGATCATCAAGAGGGGATATTCCCCTGTGTTTTATTTAGTGAGTTAATTATGGCTGTTGTGAAGAGACAAATGACAGTGTAATTCGTGGTAGTTAGAAAATCCCTTTATTTTAGAAGCGGGAACAGAGGTGGAATTCATCGTACCGGCGTGTTCAAGTTTCAAGATACCAGAATTAGACATGTTAACAGTGTTGGGCAGTGAATGACAAGCGACGCCCTATATTTCTGCCCGTGCATATAGAATAGACACAAAGAAAACAATCGTAGAAATTCAGTGAAGAAGAAAACGGAATCCAGAGAGCACCCGCAAGCAGAAACATATTCTTTATATATTTATTTCAGCATGACGCAATGAACAGTAGTTTAATAATTAGTTAATCGTTCGTGGTGTAGTGTTGGTTCATAATTGAATGACAATTTTGTTGTAGTCACGTGTATATGGGTAGTAGCGTTTAGCCATCCTTTGTTTGTTTTACAGGTTCATGAATGTAGTTAGAAACATGTTATTTTGTTGTTTAAATCAATATGACTACTTGATAGGATCAACTGTTGTGGAGCAGTTAGCTCCCTTGTTAGTTCCATAGCGGAAGTTGTCAAGTCGGGTACGCGAATGCTTTTATTTTTGTGTGGGCCTCACTATCGTGTTGGGCAGACACAACTGTAGTATTGGGTGTCATAGTGACAACACACAGTTCAACGTCGTGCCAGGAGGCCAAGAAGTCCATTTATAATCTGAGATTGCCCGGGTAGATGTTAATGCGGGTACATGTTTGTTTTTAATGTGAAGGGGCATGGCGAAGAATACATGTTAGCGCCATGTCCGGGAACTGGGCAAACAAATGTTTTTTTTAGAGTTATTTCAGCGCCAGGGTGTCCAAGAACTGAGCACACATTTTTTTCAGAGTTATTTCAGCGCCAAGACAATGGAGCACGATGTCCAACGACTGGGCGCACATTTGTTTTTATGTCGAAAGCTGTTTCATGATATATGTTTGGTTTGTTTCTATGACCACTAAATATTGTGCACTTACAGTAGGGGCTGATGTGTTTTTGTGTACATCGGCGGTGATTGTGAAGATTGTAGCTTCAGGCTGATGGTCCTTGCGAATAGGGGAGAATTGGTTGTTTTATTATGTGTGGTGACCAGGCATTTGCCTGTCGTGTCACAGGAATTGTTACAATGTTTTTTTTTCAGATTCAAGGATGACTACATATGTCCTAGTGGGTAGCACCGATGTGAATTTGATTGTTGGTTTTGTTGTTGTTACAGGGGAGTGGCATATTAAGTGAATGCTTATATTGACGTTGTTTTATTAATTGTGGTGCCCCTAAGTATTGCACCCATTGATTGATGATTTTGTTTTCTGGGGAATCCCCGGCATGCCAGGTATTGAACTGTTTTTATTGATAATATTAGTTGGTTACTATTTTGTTATGATGCACGTCAGAAGACGAACAAGATTTAACTGCCTTATGCACTGGGAGAGCAGGGGATGCAACCAGTATTTATTATATTATTATTATTTGGGGTGGAAGTTCCAAAAAGAGTTTTTCACCTTAGGCGTCCAATATTGTTTATGAGGGATGTCAGATGCGGAGCCAGGGCTTCGATCTCAAGGAGGAATGACGGTATATTGATGGTGGGGACCCATCAACTTTTGGTAGGTGGGTATGAGACAGTAGGGAAAGTGGTTTTCACATACTGCCTCAGTTTACTAGAGGGCAATGACTGGAATGATTTTGAGACAGAAAGTTCACCAACCAGTATAAGTTCAAAATTAGTGAGTGACCGGGCGCTGACTTGATCACGGCCTGCTGACCGAGAGTTTACCTTTCGTTGTTAATGAAATGAGAAATGCAGGAAACATGAAGCCAAACTTAGCATAGGCTTTGTCGGGAACTGTCAGTTTGGGCAAGAAATACAACGGAGGGGCAGATTTATAGCAGTGGGAATGTGCTTGAGCTGGGAAATCTAATTTAAAGAGCATGAACTCAAACAAGGACGATAAACTCAGGACCATGAACTTCAGAGACAATGTAGATTTGGGTTAATGATATGATGGTAGTATGCAAATTAAGCAGGGTACGCGAAGTACTGATTGGATGACAAGGGACAGCGACGTCACGTGATTCTAGAAAGGCGCCAACTCGAGAAGTGAATATATACGTTGGATCCAGTCAGTTTAGACAGTGTGGAACGAGCAAGGGTACGGTAGCAACAGATCCGAGGGCTGGGCGGTCGCCCAGCCCAGGAGGAAGTGTGAGTTTGGAACTTCAGCAATGGTGATGTATATATCCCAGGCTGTTTAGTGTCTAAGAAGATGGAGGGGCAGTATTAAAGGCGGAAGAGATGCACATATCATAGTTTCGTCTGGACTGCCGAAGTAAAGTAGGATGGTCAAGGATCTGTGAACCATTTATTCCAGATAGATAAATCTGATGGAGTGGAACGCAAATTCCGAGGATCACAAAATGGCGTGCAAGCCATGTGAGAAGGGACTGTTGGCTAAAGAGCACTCAGTAGTTGCAGGATGATGGCTAAACGTCACACAGGACGACCATAACCAGGGACACTGCGGTTGGAACCACACAGGAGACTGTCAAATACAACTGGAAACCGGTGGTGGGATCCACGGCAAACGAGGTTGAAGAGAGGCAATCGCATTTCAAATATGGGACCCAGATGATCAACGGGACGACAGAAGAAGAATGTAAGTTGACATAAGACTTAGTTTAATTGTATATTATAATCAAGTATCTTAGTTTAGAGAGCTATAGCAAACTACTGTAGGTAAGTTTACCGAATAATTATGAGCAGTCGACAAAGGATTAGGATTGGATGCGACGTCCTGCAAATTACGTATATATAAATGGCTGGTCTATAGTGTTGGGAGTCATATTAATCGGAGAGATAAGCAGAGTGTGGATAAACTGTATATGTTCATGTAAACTGAGCCATTAGCCTACAAGATTAATGAGAACTAGGCTAGCGCAAGTGCATGTAAATACGCAGAGATGGCAGTATTGCAAGGATATAAACACAGCGACCAACCACAGCAGACAGCAGAAGAAGACGGCAAGGCACTCGCGATCACTAGGTCAACCAGACAATAGGTGAGATCGTCGGCCGGAGACGGGACGGACACAGGAAGGAATGTTGTCTTTTGTTAGCTGGACATAGGTGAAAGGAGGTCGCGCTTCTGCGGTTGTGTAGCTAAGGTGTAGTTAGGCTGGCCCGGCGTGATACAGGCAGCGAGTTCAGATCTTCGGGTGAATGGTTAAATACTTAATGTTGGCTGTAGGCGGCGCGTCGGGAAATAGGCGATTATAATATTAGTTAAACATATGTGTTCACAATAAGGTTCTTAATTTATGTTATGGCTAAGATATACTAATACTAGTATAGATAAAGAAGCGATAGGTGTTAAGGAATTTGTAGGTAGTGAAAGACTAAGGTTTATTCTCACATAAAACTCACGGGTATTGTTTTATAATGTTTCAGACATTGTCTGGGTAAACAGTTACCCGCTGAACAAGTTGGATGGGAGCGAATTAGATCCCTGGGTATATGGATTGATGGATCCAATCTGTGGATCAATGGGTATTTGGGCTGAATACATGTACCACTGAATAAGCCTACGGAAAGATAGTTACGAAACAAAGGCCGGTGTAATTCCTAGCTTTAGTCTTCTACTTCATGCGGTTAATAGGTGATAATAAGTGGCATTCCCCTAACATCCAGTGGCATAGGCTGTTACACTATCTATCTCTCTCTTGTGAGGCAATGCAGCATCGTATTATTACAGTTCAATATGCATTATGTGTCTGCAATGCATGTACTGATTACTCTATGCGATTATGTTGTAGATTGTCACTCTGTTATTGTTCAAGAAGGAAATAAATATATTATTGAGTTGTCTTTTATTTCGACTTGTTAGTCTGAAGTAATATAAGTAGAGTAGCTTAGAGACCTTGTGAGGCTGTACATCTCTTCTATAACCTGATAACACTACACCACGAGACATTGATGGTGCAATAGTAATTAACTATTGTTCTCACGCGGAGACACGAACCTAAATCTGTCGTATCCCTTACTATCATCCTCTTTCTCCTCTCTCTCTCTCTCTCTCTCTCTCTCTCTCTCTCTCTCTCTCTCTCTCTCTCTCCTCCTCTTTTTCTCCTTCTCTCTCTTCATCTTTCTTTACTATCAAAGGTAGTGTGTAGTAGGCAGAGTTCGACTGAGGAACGAACTTTTAGGCTTCACACTATTTATATCGTTTCCCTCAATCATTCCTTTCTTTCTCTTCTCTCTTCTCCTCACTTCCTCCTTCTTCTTCCTCCTTAATTCTCTTGATCACATTAAGAACAAACGCTCTTATCAATTTGGTCATGCCTATCTATGGATATCTGGTAAGCAAGATGGCGATTGCAGCAGCAAATGTTTTGTCACTTGGAGGTTCATTGATGAGGTGACCAGTATCAAAAACCACACTACAAGAGCTGGACAAGGTGCAAAATCAAGCACTTAGAGTCACCACAGGAGGGATGAGATCAACCCCTATAGTGGAAATGGAGAAGATGGGGAGGACACAGGCACTGAGTGAGCGCAGAGATACGAAAACGCTAATACAAGCAGAAAAGTTCCTCAGCTTGCCAGGCCACCCTATGAAGAACAGATTTGAAAACCTAGCTATGGGGCGGTTGAAAAGAAGTAGTTTTATCCACCAGGCCAAACGACTCTGCAGAGAAACCACTGATCTGCCCACAGTTGGTATCCCCCTAACAACTATTCCAGAGCGAACTCCATGGAATGATGAGCATAGACTATCGTTACAAATCCAGACAAAAGTGAGAGGAATATTTGACAAGGAAGAACAGAACAGTGTGCAGCGCAGAACAGCCACTCTCAGCTTCCTTGATGAAGAATACCCACAGGATCTCTGGATCCGAGTCTACACAGATGGGTCAGCACAAAATGCTGTTCGAAATGGAGGAGCGGGAGTGTACATAGAATACCCAAATAATACTAGGGACACAGCCAGAATACCGACAGGAAAGTACTGCCATAACTATGATGCCGAAATTGAGGCAATCAAGATAGCAACAGAGAAATTACTTAATAACAGCAATGGTACACAACCTGTGGTGCTACTAACAGATGCAAAATCAGTACTCGAGGCGCTCCTCTCTGGGAAATTGCCAGTACTAAGGACACTACTTTCTGAACTTAGCAGTCAGCATAAAGTCACCATACAGTGGATACCATCCCACTGTGGAGTACCCGGAAAAGACAGAGCTGATCAATTGGCTAAGGAAGGAGCCAAAGAGGAACAGCCTGATGTGCCCGTTACATACCACCAAAAGAAAAGAATGATCAAATCAGTCAGAAAGCCACCAAAACCTGCTCAAGATGACTACCACGTTATGGACAGACCAGAACAAGTCATTATTCTGCGCCTCAGAACAGGACACAATAGATTACGCAACCACATGTATACAAAATTCAAGATTGGTGAAACAGCCATGTGCACATGTGGATTGGCGTCGCAGACAGCAGAGCACATACTCCAAGACTGCCCAAAATATAACATATCTAGGCAAACCTTCTGGCCTAGAGAGACGACAGTGGAAGATAAACTCTATGGACCGCTGTGTGAACTGAAAAAAACAGTTCAATTCATACAAGAGACGACATTGCAGATACAGACATATTTCAAGCGAACGAAAGAAGAAGAAGAAGAAGGTGACCAGTTTTAAGTACCATTATGTCTTCTTCTTCTTTAGTCATATATATTTTTGTTCTTGGACATAGATGAAGTTTTCCAGTTTATAGCAAAGCTGTGATATTTGCATCTTTTGGTCAACACAGCCACTTCTTCCTGGCATTTGCTGACTGGGTTTTCCTTCCCAGGTAGAAAGGATTCTGCAACACTGTCTTGTTGACTTCCGCTGCTGACTGACTGGGTTTTCCTTCCCAGGTAGAAAGGATTCTACAATACTGTCTTATTGACTTCCGCTGCTGACTGGGTTTTCCTTCCCAGGTAGAAAGGATTCTACAACACTGTCTTATTGACTTCCGCTGCTGACTGGGTTTTCCTTCCCAGGTAGAAAGGATTCTGCAACACTGTCTTGTTGACTTCCGCTGCTGACTGACTGGGTTTTCCTTCCCAGGTAGAAAGGATTCTACAATACTGTCTTATTGACTTCCGCTGCTGACTGGGTTTTCCTTCCCAGGTAGAAAGGATTCTACAACACTGTCTTATTGACTTCCGCTGCTGACTGGGTTTTCCTTCCCAGGTAGAAAGGATTCTACAACACTGTCTTATTGACTTCCGCTGCTGACTGGGTTTTCCTTCCCAGGTAGAAAGGATTCTGCAACACTGTCTTGTTGACTTCCGCTGCTGACTGACTGGGGAAATCTGGGTCATTTTAGCGGAAGGCAAGGGAAGCAACCAGCTCTGTGGCGAAGGGGTTTACAGATGCAGTTTGTAATCCTACATACCCCGTTCAAAACACAGCTGTGGGTGATTTGGCAGAAGACCGCCACCTTGCGTTGGGTTTTTATAAAATGGTGTGGGTGCCGGTCATTCAGAAAGCAGTGGTAAACTACTGACTGTAAACTTGCCAAGAGATTACAAACAGCAAACACTGCTGCGGTTGGCTGTGTGTCCTGTAAAGGAGGATATGGAACTAACTTTAACTAGAGAAGCAGTGAACATGAAGTATACAACCATTATACATGCCTTACATTGGAGCACATATTTGTATACATCATTTGGCACTCGCCAGCTTCCTGGCCTAGAGGTTAGCGACTTTTCTCCGTAATCTCGTATACTCTCGTAGGTAACGTGATGGTGAGAATCAGCAGTGCTTCAAATCGCGTCGGTAACTTACGGGGTATGTGAGCCGGCCGTTCAGAAAGCAATGGCAAACTACTGAGCGTAATCTTGCCAAGACATCAACAATCAGCTGAAAGATGCTGATGTTGACAGCGATGTCCTGTAAAAGGATATACCAAAAAAAAAAAACATTGGCATTCAGTTGGCGATGTGGTCTGTATCTCACTGGCTGCCTTTATTTCCAAAGGCATGTCCTGGTACCCAATTTAGGCTGGTTTAACATAGGAGTCCAGATTAATTTTAACAAATTAATCCTGATGCTTATTTGAACCAATGACCACTAGGCTAGCAAGCAAGAGTCCAGTCACTACGCCACCTTGGCTCCCTAAAAAATAGGGCTTAAACAAATACTAACTAAAGTCATGTCAAAATGTTCAAGTGTTGTGATTGTTTCAGCTCAAGTATTATTCATTTATTCTCTTCATCTGATACATAACTCGGCAGTATGCACTTGACGAGATACAGCGAAATATGCCAGGCAATAAATCATGCAACATATTGTTTGTGTCTTCTGTGTGTAAATGTTCTTGTATCCATTTTAGCCTGGGTGGACCTGGGAGCCCAAGACAGGGTGAAAGAAATGGTCACCTCAGTGGGCATTTGAACACCAGACTGGGGCCTCCCTGCACATGCTACTGGTTTCTGGTCCACCTCTTAGAGAAAGATTAGTGGAACTGTGGTAAAGCTGTGGACATTTTTTTTTAAATTGCACTCGCTTTGAACTCAAGCCTAGTCCATGCACACTATTTCTAGTAGCGCTAGACTGGATTTTGCGTGTGGATTAGCTTTTCCTATTACCAGTGTCTCTCACCATCAGGCGAACCCACTCCGACTTCAGAGGTAGCTGTGGAAATGTAAATAATATAAAATAACACAAAGTAATCCAGATTTACAGAACAGAATTACGAATAATACAGGAACATTGTGGTGACTAGCCTTCATCAGCAAACAAATATATACACAAAACACAACATGTAATCACGGAGAAGACCCTTTTCCATCTGTTTATTCTTCTCGCCACGTTCATATGCCTTAATGTGGTCACTGGAGGGTCTTCTCTGTGATAATGTGTTGTGTTTTGTGTATGTATTAGTTTGCTGATGAAGGCTACATCCTTGTATTCGTAATTCTGTTCTGTAAAGCTGGATTTTTATTTTTTTTTAATGTTGCGTCAACACCAGCATTTTCCAGCTGCTGTTGATGTACTAGGCAAGATTACGTACAGTAGTTTGCTATTGCTTTCTGAGCGACCGGCTCACATACCCCCGTAGTTAACCAACGCGACGTGATCTGCTACCGAATCTCATGCAGCTGCATTACTCACGAGAATATACGGGATTACGGAGAAAGTCGCTAACTCTTCGCCAGGGAGACCTGGATTACATTGTGTTATTTTATATTGTTTACTCTTGGAGAAAGGAATCAGAGCTGTGCAGCAAAGTCCAGACAAAGATGCTACCTTGGTGCTACACCAGAAAGTACATCTCTATACCATTGTCTACCCTATAGATGACCGCCCTTTTGGGACTCAGATGTCCTGATTGTCAAAGCATTGGGCTTGTGTTTAAAAATAACAGCCTACCAGAAGATTCGCAACCAATCAACAATAAGATTTGTGGGTACTTTATTCTGTTTGATCAGGTTCAAGACCTCCTGTTTATCAACAATGGTCAAGAGTTTGTGGCCTGTTCTGACCTAGTTTCCAGGGACTGTGCAGACAGAACTGTAATGGTTTGGGATCAGAGAGTAGGATCTGTGCTCTCAAATCAGATTTATCAGGTTCGTTTCAGACATTACTGGCGAGATTTGTTTCTTAGAGAACGAACATTTATGTTTAGTTGATTACTCATTTTCCTTTGTATTGTTTCTTTCTACCTTAGGATGTAGAGGACAATAAGATCTTGTACTTCTGCCCTAGGATGTAGAGGACAATAAGATCTTGTAGTCTTGTACTTCTGTCCTAAGATGTAGAGGACAATAAGATCTTGTACTTCTACCCTAGGATTTAAAGGACAATAAGATCTTGTAGTCTTGTACTTCTGTCCTAGGATGTAGTGGGAATAAGATCTTGTACTTCTGTCCTAGGATGTAGTGGAAATAAGATCTTGTACTTCTACCCTAGGATGTGGAGGGAATAAGATCTTGTACTTCTACCCTAGGATGTAGAGGACAATAAGATCTTGTAGTCTTATACTTCTGTCCTAGGATGTAGTGGGAATAAGATCTTGTACTTCTGTCCTAGGATGTAGAGGACAATAAGATCTTGTACTTCTACCCTAGGATGTAGAGGGAAATAAGATCTTGTACTTCTACCCTAGGATGTAGAGGGAAATAAGATCTTGTACTTCTACCCTAGGATGTAGAGGGAAATAAGATCTTGTACTTCTACCCTAGGATGTAGAGGGACAATAAGATCTTAGTTGTACTTCTACCCTAGGATGTAGAGGGAAATAAGATCTTGTACTTCTACCCTAGGATGTAGAGGGAAATAAGATCTTGTACTTCTACCCTAGGATGTAGAGGGAAATAAGATCTTGTACTTCTACCCTAGGATGTAGAGGGAAATAAGATCTTGTACTTCTACCCTAGGATGTAGAGGGAAATAAGATCTTGTACTTCTACCCTAGGATGTAGAGGGAAATAAGATCTTGTACTTCTACCCTAGGATGTAGAGGGAAATAAGATCTTGTACTTCTACCCTAGGATGTAGAGGGAAATAAGATCTTGTACTTCTACCCTAGGATGTAGAGGGAAATAAGATCTTGTACTTCTACCCTAGGATGTAGAGGGAAATAAGATCTTGTACTTCTACCCTAGGATGTAGAGGGAAATAAGATCTTGTACTTCTACCCTAGGATGTAGAGGGAAATAAGATCTTGTACTTCTACCCTAGGATGTAGAGGGAAATAAGATCTTGTACTTCTACCCTAGGATGTAGAGGGAAATAAGATCTTGTACTTCTACCCTAGGATGTAGAGGGAAATAAGATCTTGTACTTCTACCCTAGGATGTAGAGGGAAATAAGATCTTGTACTTCTACCCTAGGATGTAGAGGGAAATAAGATCTTGTACTTCTACCCTAGGATGTAGAGGGAAATAAGATCTTGTACTTCTACCCTAGGATGTAGAGGGAAATAAGATCTTGTACTTCTACCCTAGGATGTAGAGGGAAATAAGATCTTGTACTTCTACCCTAGGATGTAGAGGGAAATAAGATCTTGTACTTCTACCCTAGGATGTAGAGGGAAATAAGATCTTGTACTTCTACCCTAGGATGTAGAGGGAAATAAGATCTTGTACTTCTACCCTAGGATGTAGAGGGAAATAAGATCTTGTACTTCTACCCTAGGATGTAGAGGGAAATAAGATCTTGTACTTCTACCCTAGGATGTAGAGGGAAATAAGATCTTGTACTTCTACCCTAGGATGTAGAGGGAAATAAGATCTTGTACTTCTACCCTAGGATGTAGAGGGAAATAAGATCTTGTACTTCTACCCTAGGATGTAGAGGGAAATAAGATCTTGTACTTCTACCCTAGGATGTAGAGGGAAATAAGATCTTGTACTTCTACCCTAGGATGTAGAGGGAAATAAGATCTTGTACTTCTACCCTAGGATGTAGAGGACAATAAGATCTTGTACTTCTACCCTAGGATGTAGAGAGAAATAAGATCTTGTACTTCTACCCTAGGATGTAGAGGAAATAAGATCTTGTACTTCTACCCTAGGATGTAGAGGACAATAAGATCTTGTACTTCTACCCTAGGATGTAGAGGAAATAAGATCTTGTACTTCTACCCTAGGATGTAGAGGGAAATAAGATCTTGTACTTCTACCCTAGGATGTAGAGGAGAATAAGATCTTGTACTTCTACCCTAGGATGTAGAGGGAAATAAGATCTTGTACTTCTACCCTAGGATGTAGAGGGAAATAAGATCTTGTACTTCTACCCTAGGATGTAGAGGGAAATAAGATCTTGTACTTCTACCCTAGGATGTAGAGGGAAATAAGATCTTGTACTTCTACCCTAGGATGTAGAGAGGAAATAAGATCTTGTACTTCTACCCTAGGATGTAGAGAAGAATAAGATCTTGTAGTCTTATACTTCTATCCTAGGATGTAGAGGGAATAAGACGGTGTTTTGTTTCACAAATTCAAGTTTTGGTTCAGAATTACTTGTATTCCTATGTGAAAGTATTGTCAATCAGAATGTAAAATAATTTAGTTCATTTGTGAAAATAATTGTAATGTTTCATGTAAATATCACTATTCCACTAATACCATCAATCCACGAGACTAAAAACTTAGACATCATAGCCTTCCAAATTATGTTCAACTAACATGATTGCTTGAATCAAATACACCCAACTCCCAGGTCAAAGGGGTGGTCCATTTCTAAGTAATGGTTCATCCATATCCGCATGGTAGTCCATTCATTTCCACATGGTGGTTCATTCTTATCCACATGGTGGTCCATCCATCACCAAGTGGTGGTCCATCCATAACCAAGTGGTGGTCCATCCATCACCAAGTGGTGGCCCATCTACCACAGGATAGTCCATATTTAAGTGATGATCCATCTCCTTGTGGTGATTTATCTACACATGGTGATCTATCATCTAGTGGTGATCCATCTTCTAGTGGTGATACATCTACATGGTGATCCATCATCTAGTAGTAATCCATCTCCTAGTGGTGATTTATCTACACATGGTGATCCATCTTCTAGTGGTGATTTGTTTACACATGGTGATCTATCTTTGAGTGGTGATCCATCTGCACATGGTGATCCATCTTCTAGTGGTGATTTGTTTACACATGGTGATCTATCTTTGAATGGTGATCCATCTCTAAGTGGTGGCCCTTCTACCACAGGGTGATCCATCTCTAAAAGATGATAGATTTGAAACTGCTGTCAGCTGAAGTCAACAACATTCATGTCTTCCAACAATCCTCCCCAGGAGCTGTATGTGTGCACCAGATTGAAGATTCACCCCAATAGCTCAGCCTTCCTGGCTCAGTCTCATGCTGGCTATGTGGCTTTATTCTCCACATCCCCGCCTTACAAAATGGACAAGTCCAAACGATACGAAGGTCACAAGGTGAGAAACTCAAATGTGATGTCTATATTTATATCTTTATGTTTGAATATCATATGACTGCAAGACTGTTTACTAAAAGCACAATCCATTTTTCTTCTCTTGTTTGTCTCCCCTAATTCTCTTGATCTCTCCATGTCTTTCTCTCCTTTTCTCAACAACAACAAATAATAATAATTATCTCAAGCGACAGCTCGTATAACAAACATTCCTCTAACTGTGGTAGGTTACATCAGCCTTAGCTACTTATAAGTGCCATGTTAAAATTAGTTGAGTGAGTAATGTATTATTGATTATTGCACATTTTCCATGCATTTTTATGCAGATTGTTTCTGTTGTTGTATTAGAATAACTAGTAATTAAATCGTATGAATGAAATAATGTACAAGAGCAGAGAGATAAGAAGAGCAGAATGTCAAATGGGTCTTCGTGCCCTATTCTTAACCCTTTGAAAATAAAGTTTGTTCTTCCATTTGTTCGTTCTCTCTATTCTGTCTCTTCTGCCACAGTCTTGGCAGACTCGTGCACTAATCTCCATGCCAGTGTGCTTCCATAAATCCAGAACAAATTAATAAAACTATTAAAAGCTTTTAACAATACATGATAAAATATCAGGTTTTGATGTTCCTCACTTTGGAAATACTACCACCTAGCCATTTTATAATGGGCAAGGGCAAGCCCTTATCAAGAAACTACATTTGATATAACACTAAAATGTAATCTTTTAATCATTTATAACATACATTTAATAATTCATAACATATTTATTCATTTATAACATATTTTATCATTTATAGCATACATTCAATCATTTATAACATATATTTAATTTATAATTGGTGAGTTTAAATATTGAGCACAACCCACTACTGGCAACACCGATCGCATTCTGGTATGAACCCAAGGCCTATCCACGTCAATATGGAAGCACTATACTCGAGTTTCGCCCTCATTTGAGCTCGTCAGTAGTGCATATTCCTGACCGGATCCGGAAACAGTCCCGGATCACGCGTGTGAAGCGGGTGTGTAACCACGCGGCACACACTGGACACACCAAATTATCACAACAGAACATCACAACGCTACCCACACGGCTTAAAACATTGCAGTGTTGAGCTGTAGTGCAATACCTAGCAAGACTGAATGTATCACCGTTTGAAATAAACATTTGTTTCTTCTGTCTCCTTAACCACAAGGCAGATGTGGACTGAACATTAAGCCACTACTAAATATGTTCTGTAGGATTGTTCTGTACCCCGCCAGCACAGAAACGTACTGGCCCACTGAATCAATACTGGACTCCAGGCTGTATGGAACAAGAGGGGCTGAAAATTATTGAATGTATCATGAGAACTCTCTTGACTCTATATTCATCAAAGACAAGTCTTCTGCAGAACCTGCAGGTTTCAGTCGAGTTTGCTGTCTGGGGTTGTTTCATCCAGCCTGCTTCTTATTGTGACTGAGAGGTGGAGATTGATGCCTGGGGTTGTTTCATCTGTCCTGCTTCTTCTTGTCACTGAGAGGTTGGGGTGTTCGCCTCAGGTTCAGGAGGCACCAAGCTCAATCCCAGCATAGGACTGGGAGTGTTTCCAGAACTTTAGTATCTAATGTTATTGCACACCCCCCTCATCTCTTGGGGAGTCGGAGTGGGATAGGATACCTAGCCTTCTCAGATAAGAGGGAAAAAAAATCAGCCGGCAGTTATAAATCACAAAGAATAGGACGTAAGGTCGTTGCCTGGAAAAATTGTTAGGAAAGAAAACTAAACCACGAACAGATAGAGCCCATGACCTTGGATGGAATCTGTTTAGAGGAAACAACCCTGACACAAATGCTTGCTGAAGTAGGACACACTGACCTCTGAGGTGTGTAACTAGTAATGCACCCGTCTCAAGAGAGGATCGAAGAAGAGGAAGAAAAGCCATATTTGGTACAATGCAGTAGTGTGGTTTTGCAGATGTACATGCAGAACTAGATATGGTGCACCCATCTTTATGAGGATGGAAGAAGAGCCATATTTGGTACAATGCTGTAATATGGTTTTGCAGATGTACATGCAGAACTAGATATGGTGCACCCATCTTTATGAGGATGAAGAAGAGCCATATTTGGTACAATGCTGTAATATGGTTTTGCAGATGTACATGCAGAACTAGATATGGTGCACCCATCTTTATGAGGATGGAAGGAGAGCCATATTTGGTACAATGCTGTAATATGGTTTTGCAGATTTAGATGCAGAACTAGATATGGTGCACCCATCTTTATGAGGATGGAAGAAGAGCCATATTTGGTACAATGCTGTAATATGGTTTTTCAGAGTACATGCAGAACTAGATATGGTGCACCCATCTTTATGAGGATGGAAGAAGAGCCATATTTGGTACAATGCTGTAATATGGTTTTGCAGATGTACATGCAGAACTAGATATGGTGCACCCATCTTTATGAGGATGGAAGAAGAGCCATATTTGGTACAATGCTGTAATATGGTTTTGCAGATGTACATGCAGAACTAGATATGGTGCACCCATCTTTATGAGGATGGAAGAAGAGCCATATTTGGTACAATGCTGTAATATGGTTTTGCAGATGTACATGCAGAACTAGATATGGTGCACCCATCTTTATGAGGATGGAAGAAGAGCCATATTTGGTACAATGCTGTAATATGGTTTTGCAGATGTACATGCAGAACTAGATATGGTGCACCCATCTTTATGAGGATGGAAGAAGAGCCATATTTGGTACAATGCTGTAATATGGTTTTTCGGATGTACATGCAGAACTAGATATGGTGCACCCATCTTTATGAGGATGGAAGAAGAGCCATATTTGGTACAATGCTGTAATATGGTTTTGCAGATTTAGATGCAGAACTAGATATGGTGCACCCATCTTTATGAGGATGGAAGAAGAGCCATATTTGGTACAATGCTGTAATATGGTTTTTCAGAGTACATGCAGAACTAGATATGGTGCACCCATCTTTATGAGGATGGAAGAAGAGCCATATTTGGTACAATGCTGTAATATGGTTTTGCAGATGTACATGCAGAACTAGATATGGTGCACCCATCTTTATGAGGATGGAAGAAGAGCCATATTTGGTACAATGCTGTAATATGGTTTTGCAGATGTACATGCAGAACTAGATATGGTGCACCCATCTTTATGAGGATGGAAGAAGAGCCATATTTGGTACAATGCTGTAATATGCTTTTTCAGAGTACATGCAGAACTAGATATGGTGCACCCATCTTTATGAGGATGGAAGAAGAGCCATATTTGGTACAATGCTGTAATATGGTTTTGCAGATGTACATGCAGAACTAGATATGGTGCACCCATCTTTATGAGGATGGAAGAAGAGCCATATTTGGTACAATGCTGTAATATGGTTTTGCAGATGTACATGCAGAACTAGATATGGTGCACCCATCTTTATGAGGATGGAAGAAGAGCCATATTTGGTACAATGCTGTAATATGGTTTTGCAGATGTACATGCAGAACTAGATATGGTGCACCCATCTTTATGAGGATGGAAGAAGAGCCATATTTGGTACAATGCTGTAATATGGTTTTGCAGATGTACATGCAGAACTAGATATGGTGCACCCATCTTTATGAGGATGGAAGAAGAGCCATATGTGGTACAATGCTGTAATATGGTTTTTCGGATGTACATGCAGAACTAGATATGGTGCACCCATCTTTATGAGGATGGAAGAAGAGCCATATTTGGTACAATGCTGTAATATGGTTTTTTCGGATGTACATGCAGAACTAGATATGGTGCACCCATCTTTATGAGGATGGAAGAAGAGCCATATTTGGTACAATGCTGTAATATGGTTTTGCAGATGTACATGCAGAACTAGATATGGTGCACCCATCTTTATGAGGATGGAAGAAGAGCCATATTTGGTACAATGCTGTAATATGGTTTTGCAGATGTACATGCAGAACTAGATATGGTGCACCCATCTTTATGAGGATGGAAGAAGAGCCATATTTGGTACAATGCTGTAATATGGTTTTGCAGATTTAGATGCAGAACTAGATATGGTGCACCCATCTTTATGAGGATGGAAGAAGAGCCATATTTGGTACAATGCTGTAATATGATTTTGCAGATGTACATGCAGAACTAGATATGGTGCACCCATCTTTATGAGGATGGAAGAAGAGCCATATTGGTACAATGCTGTAATATGGTTTTGCAGATGTATATGCAGAACTAGATATGGTGCACCCATCTTTATGAGGATGGAAGAAGAGCCATATTTGGTACAATGCTGTAATATGGTTTTTCAGATGTACATGCAGAACTAGATATGGTGCACCCATCTTTATGAGGATGGAAGAAGAGCCATATTTGGTACAATGCTGTAATATGGTGTTGCAGATGTACATGCAGAACTAGATATGGTGCACCCATCTTTATGAGGATGGAAGAAGAGCCATATTTGGTACAATGCTGAATATGGTTTTGCAGATTAACGTTTTAACGGAACAAATATTATGCCTTTCTTTCTTTACCACATTATTGTTATCAATATCTGTTTCCTAGCTTCCATAGATATGAAACAGCAGAAATGGGTAGTGTGAAATGCATTGAGTTTGTTGTACATTTCAGGTTGATGGACATAGCATAGGATTTGATATCAGCCCTGATGGAGCTTTCATCTACAGTGGCAGTGCTGGGAATGATGTGCACTGCTACCACCAGAATAGTGGTAGATTGTTGCGGAAGTTGTCCAGCAAACATGATATCATCACAGATGTTGCTTGTCACCCAGTTCTGCCAACGTGCCTTGCCTCATGTACATGGGGTGGCTCTATCAATTTGTGGATGTGAGGTTGTTGCTGTTAGTGTGTGGAGATGTGAGGTTGTTGCTGTTAGTGTGTGGAGATGTGAGGTTGTTGCTGTTAGTGTGTGGAGATGTGAGGTTGTTGCTGTTAGTGTGTGGAGATGTGAGGTTGTTGCTGTTAGTTGTGTGGATGTGAGGTTGTTGCTGTTAGTGTGTGGATGTGAGGTTGTTGCTGTTAGTGTGTGGATGTGAGGTTGTTGCTGTTAGTGTGTGGATGTGAGGTTGTTGCTGTTAGTGTGTGGAGATGTGAGGTTGTTGCTGTTAGTGTGTGGAGATGTGAGGTTGTTGCTGTTAGTGTGTGGATGTGAGGTTGTTGCTGTTAGTGTGTGGATGTGAGGTTGTTGCTGTTAGTGTGTGGATGTGAGGTTGTTGCTGTTAGTGTGTGGATGTGAGGGTGGCTATATCAGTTTGTGGATGTGAGGTTGTTGCTGTTAGTGTGTGGATGTGAGGGTGGCTATATCAGTTTGTGGATGTGAGGGTGTCACTGTCAGGGTGTGGATGTGTGGGTGGCTCTATCAGTTTGTGAATGTTAGGTTGTTGCTGTTAGTGTGTGGATGTGAGGGTGGCTATATCAGTTTGTGGATGTGAGGGTGTCACTGTCAGGTTGTGGATGTGTGGGTGGCTCTATCAGTTTGTGAATGTTAGGTTGGTGCTGTTAGTATGTGGATGTGAGGGTGGCTCTATCAGTTTGTGGATGTGGTGGTGGTAGTCATGTCAGTTTGTGAGTGAGAGTATTTCCTATCAACGTGTGAGGGTGGCACTATCAGTAAGTGAATGAGAATGTGGCACTATCAGTTTGTGAATGAAAAGGTGGTACTATCAGTTTGTGAATGAGAGGGTGGTACTATCAGTTTGTGAATGAGAGGGTGGTACTATAAGTTTATGAATGAGAGGGTGGTACTATCAGTTTATGAATGAGACTGTGGTACTATCAGTTTGTGAATGAGAGAAAAGGTGGTACTATCAGTTTGTGAATGAGAGGGTGGTACTATAAGTTTATGAATGAGAGGGTGGTACTATCAGTTTATGAATGAGACTGTGGTACTATCAGTTTGTGAATGCAGGCGTTGGTAAAATCATTTTGTGAATGAGAGGGTGGCACTATCAGTTTGTGAGGGTAATGGTTGTCATCTTGTAGATGTGAGGGTAGCTGTAGTATTTTGTAAATGTGATATTCTTGATGCTACGAAACCTGTAACTACAGAAGCATAGGTCAGATAAGACACCTTTGCTGCTGGTAGCTGTAGAAAGTTTAACCACGAAGTGGCTACACGATCTCCTGTGTCATATGTGTGGTTGGAATGCATGGAATACATCAAAAGAAGAGGTGGAATGGAGAAAAAGCCTTGTGTTTGAAAATAGTTATGGAGGAAGATAGAAAAAGATTGTGGAAACCTTTGGAATTAAACAACAGTTAACAGTATAGCAACATGGTCTTCATTAAAATGTCAGAGAAGAGAGAGGATTGAAGCATCATGATCTCAGTTGTCTGCACCAGATGAGACTCCCAAAGAAGATTGTATTGTCTTCGATGCATTCACAGCTGGCACTGTGGCCTTAGGGCAGTAAATACACTTCACAATTCTCTGACACACCGAGTTGAGGGTTCAAAATCAGCTGCAGATGATTTGCAATCAGACCACCTTGCATTGATTTCTATGGGGGGTTTTTTTTTTTGTTTGGACACTGGCTTGCTTTGAACTCAAGTGTAGTCCACATACATGCCACTGCTTCTCGTGCATTGGGCTGATTTTTGCGTGTGGATTAGCTTTCCCTATTACCAGTGTTCTCGTCATCAAGTGAACCCACTGCGACTTCAGAGGTACTTGTATTTTACGTCCCCATGTCAAGGATGAGACATCAACATTTTAGTTCAACAAACTGATGTAGGGTTTGAGCCTGCTACCTCATCATCAGCACACCGGAAGTTTAAGAACAAGCGCTCTTATCCAATTGGTAATTTTTCCCTCCATTTCTATGGTAAGTGTGTCGGGTGTTCAGAAAGCAATGGCAGACCACTGAACTGTGAAAATTGCTCATTAAACCGCAAACAGCCAAAATATGCTGGGGTTGATTGTGATGTCCTATAAAGGACATGCAGCTATATTAACTATGCATGACCTGAGGTCAACCAACCATGATATCAGTACTAAATCAAGGAGGTCATGCTGGCGTGGCATTCTGTGTTCTTGTCTTAATTACTGGGCTTGTGAGCAAGAGTGTTCGTTAGTGTCTGCAGCTGCACTGTGGAAGAGATGAAGTCATTCATCAACCCTGAATTCTTCTTGTAATGCTCATAATGTACAGTTTCTTCTTTTGTTTTCATGTGCTTGAAATTTGTCTGTAACTGCAGTGTTGTCTCTTGTATAAACTTCACTGTCTTTAGAGTTCACTCAGCGGTCCATAGAGTTCATCTTCCATTGTCGTCTCTAGTCCAGAAGGTTTGCCTAGATATGTTATATTTTGGGCAGTCTTGGAGTATGTGATCTGCTGTCTGCGGCACCAATCCACATGTGCACATGGTTGGATTAGTAAATCTTGAAATTTTGTATACATGTGGTTGCATAATCAATTATGTCCTTTTCTGAGGGACAGAATAATGATTTGTTCTGGTCTGTATAGTGGTTTGTGGATTGATTTGATGATTCTTTTCTTTTGGACAAAGGACAGTTAGTCAAGGTGATTCTTATGGGAAGGAGGGTATGTATGTGCCTTGCTGTATGCATGAATGAGGATATATGGGTGTGAGAAAGAGAGAGTATGTGTGTGTATAAGCAAACTTTTTGTTAGTGAGTGAGTATATGTGTATGTGAGGGAGTGTGTATTTGTGTGTTATTGAGTGAGTGCATAACTGTGAGAGGTTTTGTAAATGATGTAAACATGTATGCAG
Organism: Cepaea nemoralis; assembly: GCA_014155875.1. NCBI lineage: Eukaryota > Metazoa > Mollusca > Gastropoda > Stylommatophora > Helicidae > Cepaea > Cepaea nemoralis. The sequence goes on from JACEFZ010025330.1 coordinate 359,935, forward strand.
GTATGTATGCATATGTTTATGCATATGTGTCTGGCTGCCTGTCTGTCTCATAACATGGTAATATGCATTATTTATGTTCATAACTTTCATTTGACAATGTTTTTTTTTATCTGAATGTAACAAGCAAGATAGTTAATTTATGTACGAAAGATGAGTGATTGGAAGGGCAGAATGTAAAACAGACCTGCGTGCCCAACCCTTTGAAAATGAAGTCTATTTGTTTAGCATTTGTTTAGCATTACATGGTTCCAAATGTTGATGTATGTAGCCAGGGGCAGGGTTGGGGTGAGCGCCCAACCTTGCATGAATACCCCAATGGCTCATGCATTCATCACCTATGCAGCAAAAGTCCAACTCCTGGCCTTCTCGTGACGGAACTGTTTTAACTAACAGGAGGAGGGGCGGCGACGGGTCACTGGCACAGAGAAATTACCAGAACGCTCTAGATGTGTATGCCCGTGCAGACATGTGTGTGCGTGCCTACACACCTAAACTCGAGTAAGACCACAGTCTGCTCTAGCAAAGGGAAGGTGCTGAAGACGGCGGCAACCAGCCAGGTGGCGCACCACAGAAATCAGGATGCCATGCACTCACGTGTAATGAAATATGTCGACTACTGCTAAATGTTATGGTGTTCGCCCTGCTTTGGACTCTCAGGCAGGTGCAGTGCCGGGCCCTATGCCTCGAAAGGGTACAACCACAGCTACTGGAGGTCCTTCTCAGAGGTCCTGTGGAGCCAGAGGACGTGAGATTAGAGCGTCTGGCCATACCAAACAAAGACTAAAAGTAATGCACTGGAATGCGGAGGGAGTCAGCAACAAAACAATAGAACTAGGAAACATCTTGGACCAAGAAAAGGTAAGCGTATGTTGCTTGCAAGAAACTCAACGAAAACGAAATGATGTCTGGGAAATTGCCAGTACTAAGTACACTACTTTCTGAACTTAGCAGTCAGCATAAGGTCACCATACAGTGAATATCATCCCACTGTGGAGTACCCGGAAGTGACAGAACTGATCGATTGGCTAAGGGAGCAAAAGAGGAAAAGCCTGATGTGCCCGTTACATACCACCAAAAGAAAAGAATTATCAGATCAGTCAGAAGACCACCAAAACCTGCTCAAGACGACTACCACGTTATGGACAGACCAGAACAAGTCATTTTTCTGCGCCTTAGAACAGGACACAATAGGATATAGATTACGCAACCACGTGTATACAAGATTCAAGATTGGTGAATCAGCCATGTGCACATGTGGATTGGCATCACAGACACCAAAGCACATACTCAAAGACTGCCCAAATTACAACATATCTAGGCAAACCTTCTGGCCTAGAAAGACGACAGTGGAAGATAAACTCTATGGACTGCTGAGTGAACTGAAAAGGACAGTAAAATTCATACAAGAGGTAACATTGCAATTATAGACATGTCACAGCGCCAAACCGATGCATCTGGTTGCATCTGTGAAAGCAGTTTGATCCTGGCAACTCCCGGAACCCAAGCGGACAAAGACAGCAGAAGCCAGATTTGTTTTAGCAGTCCTTCGTGCTGATGAGAGATGTGGGCAGCATGCCCTTCAGTTCAGTGCTGTTCTGTTGTTGTCAGACGTGGGAACAATTCCCTGAGTTGATCTGTGTCAACTAATGGTGTGACAAAACTGTAAGTTTTAACTGATTAAGTTAAAAATAAGTAAGTAATATAACTCATATTTTAAAGCAAAGCGTGCCCTAGGTTACAGGCTCAAAAGTGTTTGCATGGTGAAACAATCGTGGGTGAAAAGGAATTGTTAGTTAGGTGAGCTTGTAGGAACAAAGAAATATAAATAGATAATATGAATAATGGCTATTGAAATTAGCAGTTCTACAGAAGGATTTAATGTCCCTAAAGCTTTGTGAAAATAACATGTAACAGGCTAATACATAGAGATGTCAGCAATCAGACAATGGTGATGTGAAATATGTAGAATAGGTCATTGATGGCGGTTAAGTATCATAGAGACTGATGTCATGTCATGCCAGCCATGCTGGCACAAGATTATATTGTTGGGAATTATTTTACATGGTTATCCTATGACATTAATATGTTACTGGCTAAATAGATATGTGGGAGATTTACCAAAATATACAATGTGTGTGGTCATAAATTATAGTTTATAGCAAAGACTGAAATAATGCCACATGGTGCCATGCAGGCCATGTTGGCATGGAAGGGAGTAAGTGCTTGTGAGGTTGCTAGAAATGAAGGTAACTTAACAACAGAGTGGTGAGAATCATATGTGTATACAGCAGCAAGATATGTTTACAGGATTATGATGTGACAATGGTGAGCATCACATTGGATGTTTGGTCAAGTGTTGGGTATGAACACTCCAAAGCAACAATGAGTAGGGGAAAATAACCATGATCATAGGTAATATTTATAACATGTGTAAAGCAGAGAAGAGTACTTACATGTTATATGTGGCAATTATGGGTTAGTGGTTAAGCTATGTAGTTAGGACATGTAGGTAATAAATAGAAGTGAAGGAAATAATGTGTTGAATTGTAGGGATGCCATGCAGGTTGATAGCTACTAGGCGTAGGAAATAATGCACCTTAATACGCGGGGTGCGTAGTGTGATGAAACGACGCTTCATCTGTCTGTTGTCTACTAGGTTCCGCTCTATTCGGTGCGTCATCAGGGACTTCCCCGGGTTATTAATAGACTGGGGAGAGTCGAGGGTGATTTTCCGGCTAGAAGGTTCGCGAAGCACCTGGATTCGAGTGACCAGGGTGGCTGGGTTCAACAACAAATTCTCGTGCAGAAGAACCTAGAAATTCTAGTGCGGATAATGGTTGTTTCCACAGAAGTTGACTTACACCATGAAGCACTCATTTCTCGTGCACGTTGGGACGCACGTAGGAGAAATGCGGCAGGAATAGCCATTCACTTACTTCATCTCGATGCGTGAGGATGCATGGCTCTGCTAGGCCGATTGTACAGTGCCTCACACACAACCAAGATGCAGCTGACTGTCGCCCATTACGGCATGCTTGCCCACTGACAGTACTTGTAGCTGACTGGGGACTGGTTCATGTTTCAGGTATTTACTTTGTTAATTAATCTAGCTTTGTAATTGAGCATTAAACGTGATCGTTCAGAACTCATTAAATATGGGGCTGACTTTGCATCACTAATGAGGGACGGATCGATAAGCCGGTTGAGAAACTAGGGCGATATACACCTGGGTGTGTCGCATTGTTTACAAGCCTGTGTAGTTCGGTAACTGCTTGAAATGTAATCCTGTTATATCAGCGTATTGTGTTCACCTGTTATTAACTATGTATGGTAAATAGTTGCACATACAATGTTGCTGTACTATAATAGGGCCCAGTGTACTAGTGTATGTTATGAACCTAACTTATGTCAGTCAGTAGCTGATGCTAGTAGAACTGTTTGATTAGACAGGTAAGTTGATAGGTGGTGAATTCAGACAGTGAATTGCTTAGTGCTAGGGAAATAGGGCACATACTGCTTAGCCACAGGGAATGATGTAACTATTGTGTGTTAATTGAATAGTGAGTTCAATTGGTGGAACTGTGGAATTCTTTGAGAACGTAAGTTCTTCATTGGCTCTATATATATATATATATATATATATATATATATATATATATATATATATATATATATATATATATATATATATATATATATACTAGCTGACCCGGCCCGGCTTGGCCCTGGAGGGGATCTATCAGTCTGTCTGTCTGCTTGTTTGTCTGTCTGTCTGGCTGACCCGGCCCGGCTTCACCCAGTCCCTGGTGGGGAGCATCTCATTTAATTCATATAAGTAGTCATATAAGCTCTCCCGTTCCCGACTATCTGTCTGTCTATCTGTCTGTCTGACCCGGCCCGGCTTCACCCAGTCCCTGGTGGGGAGCATCTAATTTAATTCATATATGTAGTCATATAAGCTCTCCCGTTCCCGACTATCTGTTTGTCTGTCTATCTGTCTGTCCCGGCCCGGCTTCACCCAGTCCCTGGTGGGGAGCATCTCATTTAATTCATATACGTAGTCATATAAGCTCTCCCGTTCCCGACTATCTGTCTGTCTATCTGTCTGTCTGGCCCGGCCCGGCTTCACCCAGTCCCTGGTGGGGAGCATCTCATTTAATTCATATATGTAGTCATATAAGCTCTCCCGTTCCCGACTATCTGTTTGTCTGTCTATCTGTCTGTCTGTCTGTCCCGGCCCGGCTTCACCCAGTCCCTGGTGGGGAGCATCTCATTTAATTCATATACGTAGTCATATAAGCTCTCCCGTTCCCGACTGTCTATCTGTCTGTCTGACCCGGCCCGGCTTCACCCAGTCCCTGGTGGGGAGCATGTCATTTAATTCATATAAGTAGTCAAATAAGCTTCCGTTCCCGACTATCTGTCTGTCTGTCTATCTATCTGACCCGGCGTGGTTTCGCCCAGCTCCTGGCGCACAGTAACTTAAAAGAATGTCCTTCCACACACCATTCATTATTTTTAATGAAAACTGTTTTTAATCACCGACATGACAGTTGATAAGTTCTTTAAGCAGAAAAAGATGGGTTACAATGTTATGCATTATGCATTATTTTTATGAAAACTTTGAAAATACCTTTATATCATTATTTATTATAACTCATATGCCTCAAAATAACTATAGACAAAGAGTTTAACAATAGTGCAAGTAAGTCCAACAATATGACTATAAAGTATATAGAAATGTTATTAAAAGTTATGCCCCTTGAAATAACTTTTCTAGAGTGAAGTCCCCCTGCTATATAGAAATTATATAATGAAAATGAAAAAGTAAATGTTATTAAATAAGTAGAAGATTTTACACTAAGAAACTATTATAGTCGGTTGCACAGGAATGAAAGGAAGACGTGTAGAAAATTTCATCTCAATCGGATGTACCGTTATCGAACGCATCCAATACAAACAAACAAACAAAGCCATATACACTCTGTTTTATATATATATATATATATATATATATATATATATATATATATATATATATATATATATATATATATATATATATATATATATATATACGATGTGTCATAATTTATATATATTAGGTCATGTTGTGTGATACTTCTAGGAGCGATGTACCGAACGCCGAAGTGGTTCGATGCAAGATAACAATGCGTTACCGTCGTGATGTAAACATGCATTCTTGATTCTTTTCTTTACTGTCCTGTTCTTTTCATACTTGCATGAGTACAAGTGAGTGCTGATGTGATGGAAGGACAAATGGAGGTTGAATGAGGCACGGGGACAAATGGGATATGGGGACTGAGTGCAAGTTATTAAAGTATGTGACTGGCAAACCAGGCCAGTCGTAAAGTTTGGCCAAGGCCCAAGGCTAATCCGCTTGGGAGGGGGCAAGAACTGGAGAGATCCTTTGAACATGTACGGGAACATGTTTTACCAGAAGGACTTCTGGACTCGAGGACAGAGTCTAACAAGAAGAGTTTCGATACAGGGTGGACAGGATGTCCCACCAGCGAAATGGAGTGTGTAAATACTGGATGTGGTCATGTATTATTACTATATCCCAAGAGGTAGTGCATTGATCATTATTGTGTTTATTATTTGACTCCTCGCCTTAATGTTTAGTTCTGTTAACTCTAGAACTAGGATAGCTATTGACTTTAGTGACAACCGGTATATGAATAGGGATATGTGAGACGTAAGATCAGACTCATCATTCTTGTTACTTACTCTGTTTGACGGGCTGTTCTTTGAGGCCATCTGACATTGACGGTGTCAGGGTCTTAAACCTGGCTCGTTTTACCTAACACATGTGAGACAGTACAAGTACAACGTGATTTGACTTGAGACTCAACGACACAATGTTCAATGGATTTATTTACAGATCATATACAATACGATGATCATTACAATATCTAAGTTATACTTCAATACACTTACAGACACAATACAGCTCACAGTCTATCTCTCAAGATGTACTAGCACTCGACTTTCAGGCACAGAAACCACACAACGCCTTTCTCTCATCATACGTCCAGTCGAGTCCACGTCCCAGAGCTGTCTGTCTATAGCTCGCAACGTGCCTCCCCACCTGAAGTGGCTTCACGAGGCCTGCGTGCGTCTTGCTTCGTCCTTGCCTGACCGCTGGCCGTCTCGCCAGCCAGCAACCTCGCAGGCAGGTAACTAATACTCGCCTGGCGGGCGTAACGAAGTTATGGCATCCCGGCTGGGGACTAAGTCGCCTGGCGGGCGTAACGATGTCACTGCATCTCTGCAATACTTTAGACTCTGACATGCTCCCCTGGGGCATCTTCATGAAAGATGTCATCTTTCATGTATACTATATGTACATACTGGGTTAATATTTTAACCTTATCAGAGTCGACCCTTTTGTTGTTATATACATTGGTATAGAAATACATAGGAATACACATCTTGGCATAGAAACACATAAGAAATGGAAGTTGTATTCAACGACATGTGGTGTTCAACCTTTAACACTTGTCAAGTTTCATCCTCTCGATGGCTGATTACCTTAATTGCATTATTGACCCAGTCAGATCGGTAGTAACAGCTTCCCAAGCAACTACCTCGCAGCCTCCAAAGAAAAAGTAATAATATGGTTTTTGAAACAAAAACCATCTGGCTAGACCGAAATACGGCTTTATATAAGTCGCATTCAACGCTCAAACCCTGACCTTATTTGGCCAGGAGCTCTTGTGCAATGTCGGCAACACTATACCATGCCCAGTAGATGGCTTCCTGGTGTGTTAACAATCTGGCAACAACATGGTTATTTATATACAACACATAATCGTATACATTTCAATTTATCGCCCTTGGTGTAATGATGTAATAACAATTAAATGAAAGGGGAATAACTTCAAAATTTATGAAATATAATATTTTACAATAATTATTCTATTTCTCAGCGTCATAGCTTGATGTTTGTCCATACTAGCGAAAAAATGTCGATAGTATGAATAAATTAATCAAGATATGATTCTAAGATTACACTAAATGAAAAATATTAATACACAATTTGTGTATTCAAAATTGTTGATTCCTAAAGATTTTAGAATCGTCATAGCTTTTTAAACTTTTGTTTGTCGTCTGCTAATTTTGAGCTAAATTTCTAACTAATCCGGAAGTACACATGAACAGCTGATATTGAAATTTGTAGAACACACTTGTTCCGGTCTGATGTAGTTACGGAATGTACAATGATCTGATCGTTCATGTGTTGGTTGTTTCACTGGAAAAAAAACTTCTGGATTTCGATTGACTGCAGTGGTGTAGATGTCAATGTTCAGGTCACACGTTCACACACGGATTTAAAATATCACTGGAATGTTCCAAACGCAGATACCACTTAAATTGGATAGTTCGCTTACGGTAAGTTTTGAGCGAAAGTGGCACTGTTCTTGTTTCGTAATATATACAATTAATAAAGTTCACTTTCTACCACACACTACACAATTATACACGACAATCACTACATTAATAGTAAAATAAGAAAACTATATATATTGGGAATAAACCCTATCACATCACATCGTAGACATTACACAGCTTTCGTGAATGAAACAAAATATTCACTGATGGATGGCTGTGTTGATCTGAGTGTATTTTACACACTGCACTCAGACATTGGTGCTCACTGGGTCGGTCGGACAACGGGACAAAAGATCGGCAATCGTGTTGGTTCTGCCTGGGATATGTCGAACCTCGAAGCTGTAATCTTGGAGCTTAAGAGACCAGCGCGCTACCATTTGGTTTGAAGGTACACCTGAATTGATAAATCGCAATGGACTACTGTCAGACTCCACAATAAAATGGCGTCCTAGGAGGAATCTGGACAATTTAGTTATACCCACCACTAGAGCTAGGGCTTCCAACTGAGGTATTGACCAAGCCCGTTCTCTCGGTTTCAATTTCCTGGAGACAAAGTACACAGGATGAAGGATGTTATTATGCTCCTGTAACAAGACTGCTCCAATCGCCACGGAGCTCGCGTCTGTGCGCAATCTGAAAGGGATTTGTAAATTGGGCAATTTTAGAATAGGATTATTTAAGCTATTATCAGAAAAACAAGATAATACTTTCTGGAATGCAGATTTTAGGCATTCATTGTTTACAATTTTCTCGGGTTGATCTTTTGTTAGTAGGTTAGTAAATACTTCGGTCAGTTCAGAAAAATCAGGTATGAACTGCCTATAATAATTTATAAGTCCCAACAAACTTGCTTTTTCGTAGTCGGAAGTGAGAGTTTTAGTATCTTGGACACAATGTTATCGTCTGTCGTGACAAAGCCATTGGATATTTTGTACCCCAAGAAGGATATTTCCTGATAGGCTATGTCTACTTTTGCAGGCTTTACCGTCAGTCCGTGCTGTCTAATGCGTTCAAATGTCTGTTCTAATGTCTTTATGTGGTCTGTCATCGTCTTTGTGTGAACACAAATGTCGTCTATATAACAAATTATGTTCGGTATATCTACTAGTAACAGTCGTGTCATACGTACGAAGACAAGCCCAAATGGAAGTTTGCACCATTCGTACAGTCCCCAAGGTGTGGCAAATGCTGTCAGATGTCTGCTCTGTTCGTCTACCGCTATTTGCCAGTAACCTTTAGTCATGTCTACCTTCGTAAAGAACCTAGCGTCTGTCAGTTCTGTCAGTAGATCTTCTGAGTTTGCCATTGGCTCCAGATCTAGAAGAGTTATCTTATTTAGTTTCCTATAGTCGACACAGAGTCTTATCGTGTTGTCCTTTTTGCGTACTATGACCATTGGAGATGAGAAGTCTGATTGGGATCGTCTTATGATGTTGTTTTTCTCTAAGTTGATGATCTCCTGATGTAAGTTTTCTTTGTAATGCAATGGAATGGTGTATGGTCTGCATTTTATGGGTTTGAGTACTGGAGTGGAGTCAGTTAACATTTGATGATAAATACTTAATGGGCCACGTGGTTTGGCACCATAGATAAGTTCAAAAGGAGAGAAACCTGTACTAGAATGTGGCACCTCGCGATAAACGAAAAAAATAGCAGGTAAATATACGTCCCAGTTATTGGGATGCTCTTGCGTGACTTTAGCAAGCATGTGCTTTAAATCACCGTCAAATTTTTCTATTATCCCACTCGAGTGAGGATGGTACGGGGAATTGAAACATTGCTTCACTCCTAACATTTTGGTGAAAGCTTGAGTAGATGCGGCGATAAACTGAGTTCCCCTATCTGATTGGATAGTGTCTGGAAATCCTATCCGTGAAAATATATGGAAGAAAACTTCCATTATATCATTGGCAGTTATGTTCTTTAGCGGAATTGCTTCCGGCCAGCGGCTACATTGATCAATGATCGTTAGGATATATTTATTCCCTCTAGTTGTTATCTGATTAAGAGGGCCCACTATGTCGACAGATATTTTCTCAAAAGGTCGACTGGCTAAGTCAGTAATTTGTAACTTTGCCTGTGGGTGTTTACCTTTCTTTACAAGTTTTTGGCAGATGTCACAACTCCTGCAATATTGCTTAATGTCATTGCAGAATTTGGGCCAATGAAACAGTTAATAACCTGGCTCTGGTCTTAGCGTATGCCATATGCCCTGCAAGAGGTATATCATGGGCAAGATGTAAGGCTTGCTTACGATAATCAATTGGCAAAACAGTTTGCTCTGTTGTGCTGTCACCTTTGGTATAATACCTGGTGAGGATACAATTTTTCAAAGCAAAATGCCATTTTGCATTTTTGGTTACCTTTGGCTTTTGGCCGATCAGATTAAAATATTTCGACAATGAAGGATCAGCCTTTTGAGCTGTTACAAAAGTCTCCTTCATGGTTTTAGGAGGTAGTGATACTGGGCTAAGCATTTGTATAGCCTCAGTTTGATTACTTTCATCTTGCACTCTAGCAGTAGATCTGGTTACTGCGTTCACACATTCAATGATATCAGATGGTGATGAAACAGTGTTATCAATGATGTCATGAGATCTTAGTGCTACATTAGCTACCATACATTCATTAGGTGGTACAACGTTATCAATGATGACATTTGATGGTGATGTTATGATATCATCAATGCAAAGAGATGTTATGTCATGAGGCATATCATTCACCTCTGGTAAATTTCCAATTATAATATCACACACCGGGTTTGTTAATGCAGCGCATTTTACTTTCCCAGTGAGGAAAGGTGTTTGAATATATGCCCATGCTAGTGGGTACTTTTCAATATTGCCAGAGAATGTTCTGCATGTTACGTGCCTGCCTGTATAGTCTGTAGGCATAATGAACGTTCTCTTTAGACCAATAAGTGAACTTCCCGTGTCCCGAAGGACTGTAGCAGACTTGCCATTCACATATCCCTGATGGACGTTTATTCTGCCTTTGGAATCTACTACCAAATTAGCTTCTTCATTGGCAATAGGAATGGAGTGGCCGCATGTTAAAATGCCATCTTCATAAAAGGTATTACAAACAGTACATTTATTTGCGTTAAACATATCAAAAGCCTGTGCTGAGTTCACAGGATGTTTCTCTGATTGTTCTTCATCTGATGATGAACTATCAAATAAGGCGGCATTTGCTTTGTTGGTCATTTGCCTACCTTTACAATCATGGCGATAATGTCCATACGCCTTACAGAGGAAACATTTACGCAAATTTCTAAAGGATCTACGTTCCTTATCTTGTCTGTTTACAATGTTTTGTAGATAAGTAAGATATGCGGGGTTCTTGTCACACATCTCGCCTTGATGGTGTGAAATTTTACAATATCTACAGTGATGTACTTCTCAGATGTAGGCTTATGAGGTTTTTGCCTACTATAGGGTTTGTCATAGTTAGCCGATGCTACAAAATTTATATCAGTAGCTTCACTGGCAAAACAATGTTTGTTGGCTGTGTCATAAGCCGAACCACGTCTCTCAATCTCATCTACACTAGTGCATTCATTCTCTTGCAAAAATTTTGAAAATGCTGATGGAATGGATGAAATGACTTTATCTCTGATGATCAGATCTTCTAACTTTTGATAATTTTTATCAATTTTAGCTGCTGAAGTCCATTTGGTAAATATGTCTCGGACTAAGCAGAGGTAGTCAGAGAACGTTTGAGTTGGTTTTGGGCTCAACTTGCTGAATTGTTCTCTGTAACCTGCCTCATCTAACATAAAATGTGCCATAATCTTTGATTTTAGATAATGGTAATCTTTTCTGAGGTCTTTGGGGATAGTCTCAATGACTTTAAGAGGCTCCCCTGATAAACTCCTCATATAATAATATTCCATTCAGACAGTGGAACCTGGTAAAGGTCCATTAAAGTCTCAAAATTTTTGGGTAAAGGCTGCAATGCAGTCACCCGAGGTATAATTACGTACGATACCTTGGTATTTCTTGTACTGGTTTTCTTTCTCCAGTCTCTCAGATTTCTTAGACTCTTTGTTGATAGCAGTCTCAGTATCAAGTTGTTTGATTTTTAACTGTACCTCCAGTTCTTCTCTCTTACTCTGAGCTGCTATTTCTGCCATCTTTAGTTCAATATCTAATTCTGCCTGTTTTGCTGCGGTTTCTGCCTCTGCTTGCTTGGCAGCTCTTGCAGCTGCTCTTTCTTCACGCTCGTGGTATTCAGAGTATTTCTTCTCACTCCATTTCGTTAACTCATCACCTGTTAATTTTAACTTTAACCCCATATCGATGAAATCATTTAATGAAGACATGATGGAAAATGCAAATGAAATACCAGCCACACAATTTGTTACAAGTGGTTAGTAAAGTGAACAATTTACAATTGTGTTCTATTGACAATATGTGCCTAAATTTGCATCCGAAAGTATATGAAAAGAAAAATATACTCAAGTGTACTGGATGCGGTGAAGAACGGTTGGAAATAGGGCTAGGAACTGTAGGGTCGCTACTTCAAAACACAAATGACCTCTACGGGCAAGGGTTTCAGATGGCACAGAAAACCTGCTTTGTTTTTGGAGGAAATAAATTAGCGTCTATTTGATGTGGTGTGCATGCTTGTCACTAAGTTTTGATTAGGTTTGTATGGCGTTGAGTGTAATTGTAGGTCGTAATGTTGTCAGTCAACAATTTTTTTTTTTTTTTTCTCCAAAACCACAAGTTACTTTCGTTCCAAAACTGTCTGCTTTCCACAACTCAGTTCACAAAGACAATCTAAATATATCTCAACACTCTACAACATTGATGACACATCACTTACATTAAGATGACATTCAGTAAGGACATAGACATCAAGTTTACAAGATGGCGACAAGGTCACAATGGCGACAACTTTACAATGTCGATAAGGTCAAAACGGTGACAAGTTCAACAATCACTGATGTTTTACACGTTTACAAGATCAAACAATATGTATGTACTTTACGTTCACATTTAGTCTCCATGTTCAAACAATGTAATAATATATTTCAAAATGAGCCTTCAACGATCACATTTACATGTACAATAAAGTTGGACAAAAATTTTCTAAGTTCACAACTTTAGGTTTAAATGTTAATCACTTAAACTTCGTTCATTTCAAAGCCGGACGAATGCCACCACGTCCACACATGTCAGGGTCTTAAACCTGGCTCGTTTTATCTAACACATGTGAGACAGTACAAGTACAACGTGATTTGACTTGAGACTCAACGACACAACGTTCAATGGATTTATTTACAGATCATATACAATACGATGATCATTACAATATCTAAGTTATACTTCAATACACTTACAGACACAATACAGCTCACAGTCTATCTCTCAAGATGTACTAGCACTCGACTTTCAGGCACAGAAACCACACAACGCCTTTCTCTCATCATACGTCCAGTCGAGTCCACGTCCCAGAGCTGTCTGTCTATAGCTCGCAACGTGCCTCCCCACCTGAAGTGGCTTCACGAGGCCTGCGTGCGTCTTGCTTCGTCCTTGCCTGACCGCTGGCCGTCTCGTCAGCCAGCAACCTCGCAGGCAGGTAACTAATACTCGCCTGGCGGGCGTAACGAAGTTACGGCATCCCGGCTGGGGACTAAGTCGCCTGGCAGGCGTAACGATGTCACTGCATCTCTGCAATACTTTAGACTCTGACAGACGGATACCCATGCTTTACTACTATCAACATAGAGATGATGCTCTAGTTAGTTGAATAACTAATTAGCATAACTGAGGGTTGAGTAGTCATTGATTTGATGCATGTGGACCAATGTTTGGGCCAAATACTCTCACCTATCGCTCTTCCTTTCAGGGGTTGCCTGTTTAGGAACCAGCCTACTACACTTGTTGTTTGCCAGAAACCACTACATATACCATGGCGAATGGTCAAGATACTTACTTACCATGCCTGACTAAACCACATCATGCGAGAGGGTGAATCATCCTGACTGAATGATACTCACCAAGTTGATTCCAGTGCCCTGAAACTGCACATGTGGGAAATGATGGTTTGTTTCTATTTCTGACAGTTTGAAGATGCTCTATTTCAGCAATGATATGTTCATCAACCTGAGCAATCAAGCTTGAGTGTAATAGACAATGGACACTGTACGGAAAGATGTTGCTATGTTTGCCCAGTGAGATGTACCAAGGTGCGGTAATCTCACCTCTGGGAGCTCATCAAGTCCAAGTCTATTGTTGATCCGCCTAAACGTCGGAAACTCTAAGCAGAGATTGGCACTTAACCTTGTGCTGTACCTTCGTCAGCATTAGTGGCAGGTCATGACGAGACCTACACCAGCTTACGTATACTGATTACATGACTTTTGCAGGTATAGAGGACAACTCATTATTGTCCAAAAGAACATTGTTGCAGTGAACTAAGAAATAGCTGTTTTCTCAAATTGTGACAACTGAGTCAAAGAACAGTAACATGATATTCGGTCACCAAGGTTCATCGAGTTTACTTATCTTGTGTGCCTTGACTCCGAGGGAGTCTGATTACAAGTGACTATGCAGAGTGTGATATTATCTGCCCGAATATATGAACTTTTCATATGACTCTTCTGAACTGGCAGCAGTACTGTACTATTACCCAACCAGGGGTACGTGCTACTATGCAGGGACCATTAGATTGGTCATTGGCTACAGACATTTATTGAAGTCGAGAGTAACTGGGTCACCTCAAGGAGGAGGGTCTCCCAGCCAGGCTGTCTACTGAGAACTGTTTAGTGTCATTAACAGTGACTCATTAGGACGTGGTAGATTTGCAGTTCATCCAGTTGATTGCGGTCCAAGTGGTTAACTCCTCTTGCTGTCGATTCAAGCTCTGGGGACGGAGTGGTCTCCAAGGTTCCAGTCATCCTACTGGAAGGGAGCCGGGTGAGTGGCGGACCGACTGGACGGAACATCTGCATCCAATCTACTTCTCAGCCTGATGATGACTTTAGCAATATCTCTGATTCTGTCTCTACTCTATCCTCTACTATTGTAAATAGAATTATTCTATCAGGGTGTTCAATTCATGTCTATATTCTCTAGGGTAGAATAAACTTTGTTTTGTTGACTTATTTTCGTTTTGAAATTATTGAGTGTGGTCTCGGGCGATGCCTCAGTGTTCATTGTCAAAGGGAGAGGGTAGATAGTGGGGGTCTAGAATCTGGAGGGGCTTGTAGACATATTCAACCAATACGAGGCCAACAGCAGAGTAAACAGTGTATCTACCTGTCCAGCCCCTGGGGTCAGAATACACGTAAGTGCAAGGGACACCTTGGGGTTGGTTAACTCTCAACACCCAAGGCGATCCTGTCACACGTATCAGCAATCATAATGTAATCATAACTGCGAATGAAGTGTGGCTTTACTGAGGGAGAACAGGCAGATGCATCTGGAACTGATATTGGTAAAGGGGTTTCTCATTTAGCATTGAAGTCTGGTGTCACATCTGCTACCAGAATGCAGTAGTGTTTGTGCTAGTGTATCAAACTGGGAGTTTTATGTGTAGTAAAACAGGGTGATTGTTTTACCAGGGGAAGGATGTGATTCATTGCTACGTACCATCTTTCGCAAAGATGTATGCACTTGCTATGCGACATGAAGCGTAAGGGAAGAAAATTTATAACCGGTGTATCGTAGGAAGAATGATGGGGAATAGAGGGCACAACTGTACATTTACTGTCCACTCACAAATAACATTACACTGATTGTGTTGGGCCTTAAATAACACTTGTAGGTCATTAGTGTGTAATAATGACATAATATAAATAGTACCCTGATTGTTGTATTAGATTGTGATTGATATTAAATAACACTTGTTAGTCATTTGTGTGTAATAATGACATGGTATATAGTGTACTGGCATGGTTGGCATTAGACAACACTAGTTGACATTAGTGTGTAATAAGGATATCAGATATAGTACACTGTTTATTATATTAGTACTAATGTGCTGTACCCTGCCATGGACATTGTTGTGCTTTGATCCTGTCTCATATGAATGATGCACTCTTACCACTGTTTGTGTACTTTCAATTGATACTATTGTGTGTTTATTTTATGAACTGTCTTAGTGGCCTCACAGAGTTCCTCAGTTGAATTGCTGTGTAATACATGTTTATCTTTGACTTTCTGGGAATGTAATGATTCACCTATGTGCAAGTGTTACATTGTCACATTCTACAAATATGGTGATTCCACATTGTATATGTGTCTGTTGCTTTTCATAGTTAGACATGTTTTGCTTGTTGGTTGTTAGGTTGTAATGCTAATCAAATGCTGTAACTTGCATGATATCATATGAGTGCTGGTATTCTTCATGCAAACTTGGACATTATGGGGTAGTTGTCCAGTGAAGTCCCTGTGTTGAGGCAACTGAATGTCTGATGGTGGCGGAGTCCATAATGTTGTGTATTGTTGTATAGGAGTAAAGCGTACTATCAGATGTGGAGCACAGGAGTACAACCTGTCAATATATGTTTTATATTAGGGAAAAGAGTACGGTGTGTTAGAAAAACAGTTGCCGGTGTGCGTAACAGTAGGGAGAGAATTGTAGAGCATTAGACTGAGGATATAATAGGTGGTGTTTGATTGTGGCTCTATCATGGACTGAACATTGATAGTGTTCTATGAACATGTGGTTTATAGGGAATACTGTGTTGTCCTGTGTTACCAGTGACTTGGTACAAATTAATGCATAAAATATTCTGTAAGGTGTAGACAGGGAACTTATGGGTTCCTTGGTAAATGTAGCCATTTTGGTATGTAGGAATGACAGCCTAATTTACCAGAACAAAGATGTCATTCTGATGTGTGTTAACTAAAGCAGTGTTGAGATGTTGTGCTTGCCTACAATGTCTGATGTATGTTAACCAGAGCAATGCTGAGATGTTGTTTGTGTGCAATGTCTGTTATATGTTAACCAAATCAGTGTTGGGATGTTGTGTTTGCAATGTCTGATGTATGTACCCTGCTTTTTATAGCTATGTGTTTACAGCTGGACACATGAGATCAGTCTTCCACTGCTTGTCTGTGTAGGAGCTGTGTGAGGTAGTTACATTGAACTGAAGATATTCTGTAAGTGAATGCTGGGCTGTATGGGAAGGTGGAGCAGATTGACAGTGGAGCATTAGGTGGTCCATTCTAGCAATATCAAGTGTAATCTCATGATAACAGTGGCACAGCTGGAGAAGATAATAAAGTGGGTGATCTGATGATGCAACATTGATTGTTGTATTTAACAATTAGATATGTAGTCACCTTTAAGAAGAATGAGGCAACAAAAGAATGATCATGCCAGACATCAAGGGTTACCTCAGAATAGCAGTAGTACAAGTGGAGGGAATAGCAAGGTGGATAATTTGATGGAAGATATTTATTGTATGTAGGTTAATTCATATGTTATATTGTATGTGCTCATTGTGTCATGTGTTTAATATGTCTTCTTTACAATGATAATCATAGATTGTGTTTTCCATTGTTACAGGAGTGGCTGACTAGTTAGTGTCAGCATACCTGGTTCTTGGTTGGGTAGTAAATCGTCACAACTCTTTTGTTTATGTCGCGTCTTGGGGTTTATGTTGTGTAACCTATGTTTTTGTAGTGCCTTGTGGTCTGTGCAGTGTTGCTTGTGTCAAGGTTCTTTATTGTGTCAGTCTAACCAGTTATTGTTTGGAACACCTGTGTTGTGGTACTTGGTGTACCCTGTTGTCCTAAGTGCTGCTGATTGGTTAGGGGTTACCCACTGTTGTTATTTGATATATACAGTTGACTGTTATTGACATGCAATGTTCTGTTAGAAGAAATAAATAAAGAGCTTGTTTATTTGTCCGTGATTTGTTTGTTTAGTCTCTTTTAGTTTTTACAACCACTATTTCTACCACAATCTAACACCTTAATTCATTGCTTGGGCTCTAACATGGTGTTTCCTGTGTGAACATCTATAAAATAGTTTCTGCCTCTGTCCAAGACCTCGTACATCTTCTTATCTAATTACTATCATCTTTTTTTGTCAGTTGAGGGCGGTGTGAAGGTTCTCTCTTTACTACTTTTCTTCTTTGGCCGTAACGAAGTCAGAACTACTCTCTACCTCTTAGCACCATAGTGAAGGAAGCATCAGTCTTTATGATTGTCTCCCTTTTTCTTTACCTCAGCTACAGACATATTTAAGGTGAATGAAAGAAGAAGTGGAAGCATTACACTACGAAGGTCAAGGACTGTTAACAACAATAGATAATTAGAAAAATTTTATCAAAAATGTTAAACAATCAAAACGGTACATGAAATTCTGCAAAATTCAACAAAATTACCTAAAAACGAAGTAAAAATTTTTATTTCTAAAGGCCCTCGCGCCGTAGTTTTCCCACCCCTGCCCTAATACGAGTGACACTCGTCATCAGGGGAACCCACTCCGACTTCTGAAATGCGTGTAATTTATGTATCCAAGTCAAGGACGAGAGATCAAACGTTTTAGCCCAACAGGTAGATTATTTGAATGGTATTCAAGGATAGACTGAAAATAGTATGGACGGGAGAATCAGATTTCAAATGAAAATCACAGGTGTCAGTTGAAGCACACTCAGAGTGTAGAAGTCACCTTGAATATTTTTGTTCAGCAGTTTTTCAACAAGGATTCTTAAACTGGGTACCTGCTGAAAGCAATGTTCTACGTCAAGTATGCTTTTTATATCATATTTCAAACAGTATATTGTATGTTTAACACTTCAGCGGTGATGTTCTTGTTCATTCTCTTGTTCTCCCCTTCCCCCTCCTCCTGCTTTATTTTTTCCCTCCACCTCTTTCTACTTCTACCTCTTCTTTCTTTCTTTTTCTTCCTCTTTCTCCTTCTCTTCTTCTTCTTCTTCTTCTTCTTCTTCTTCTTCTTCTTCTTCTTCTTCTTCTTATTCTTATTCTACTACAACTACCACAACCTGATACTACTATTACTACTAGTACTACTACTACCACCACTACGATGACTACTACTACCACCACTATGACTATTACCATCCCCACTACTATTACCATAACCATCACCACCACTACTTCTACCATCACCAACACTGTTACTACTACCAAAACCATCACTACTACTACTACCACCACCACCACTACTACTACCATCATCAATACCACTACTACTACCATCACCACCACTACTGCTGTTACCATTACTACTACCACCACTATGCAACTGCTACTACTATTACCACCACCACTACTATTACCATCACCACCACTACTACTACCATCACCAACACTGCTACTACTGCCAAAACCATCACCACTACTACTACTGCTACGAACACTACTACTACTGCCACCATCAATACCACTACTACTACCATCACCACTACTATTAGTACCATCACCACCACTACAACTGTTACCATTAGTACTACTACCATCACCACCACTACTACCACCATCACCAACACTGCTACTATTACAAAAACCATCAATACCACTGCTACTACCATCACCACTACTACTGTTACCATTACTACTACTACCACCACCACCACTACTAATGTTAACATTACTATTACACCTACCACTACTACCACCATCACCACCGCTATTACTGTTACCTTTACTACTACTACCACCACCACTTATATTACCATCACCACCACTACTACTACCACCACCACTTATATTACCATCACCACCACTACTACTACCATCACCAACACTGCTACTACTACCAAAACCATCACCACTACTGCTACCACCATCAATACCACTACTACTACCATCACCACTACTACTACTGTTACCTTTACTATTACTACCATCACTACTATTATTACTACTACAACTGTTACCATTAGTACTCTACTACTATCACCACCACTACTACTATTGCCACGACTACTATCACCACCATCACCAACACTGCTACTACTACAAAAACCATCAATACCACTGCTACTACCATCACCACCACTACTACTGTTACCATTACTACCACTACCATCACCACCACTGCTACTATTACTACTACTACCATCACCACCACTACTACTACTACCAATACCATCAAAACCCCTACAACCACTATGAATACCACTACTACCACCACCAACACTACGCCTACTACTACAACCATCTCTACTGCTGCTGCTGTCGTAGGAGCGTGAAGTGTTAAAACTTCACAGCCATAACACTAGAACTAAATCTGAAGGGGGGTGGGGGGGGTTGTTATCTTGACTAGTTAATCTTCCAAACTGGTTAGTCCACTCTTCCAGCGTACGCCCGGTCGTTATCAGCACCTGATATTTGGACAGCTTGCGGCTGGGCACGCCCTTCTCTGTCTGGTTTCTGTGTCTGCGACTAAACATGCAAAGCACTGTATTTTTCTATCGTGCTGTGATATATGGTGGGGTCATCTTTTTCTTTTGTTACTGAAGCCAGACATACTGAAAGAAGAAATTATAGAAGCCGTCAGATTAGCCCCAGGAAGTATAATATCATAAAATGGCACATCAGAAGACTAGATTGAAAATAGATGCAATAAGGCAAACCAACTCATTGGATAAATGGCACCAATACTAAAGAACAAACATGTATCAATAACTACTAAGAAAGCACTTTACAACACAATCTTCCTACCAACTCTATGTTACCAATGCCAAACTTGGACAATGACAGAAAAAGAGAAAAGAAAAATCACAACAGAAATGAGATTCCTGAGAAGAATACTCAATGTATCAAGAAGAGAAGATCAGAAATGAAGAAATCAGGACTTAAGTATGGGTAAGTGGAACATAATGAGACTGAAGCCAGGGATAGTAACATCGTAACCTACCAAGCGTGTCGTAAGAGGCGATTAAGTTCGTTTGCTCGTTGCAAGCGACCAGTGTCGGGGCTTTTATGGTTACGGAAAACGGGCCGTCTCAGCGGGGCAGAGCGTCTTCCCGGGGTTCACGGTGTCCGGTGTGATTAAGCTTGTCGAGGACCCTTTTGCCTTATAGTGCTAGAGGGAGTCTCCGTGGCGAAGTGGTCAAGCCGTCTGACTCGGGCTCCGAAGGTTGTGGATTCGGTTCCGGGCCGCGTCCTTCGGTTCACGAGTGCATTTTTTTTCCGGAGACTCCTGGAGGTCGTCGTTGGAGCTACGGAGTTCATGCTTTGTGCGACTCTTTCCGTGCAGAGGAAAGATACTGAGCCATATGGAATAAAACCCGGTGCAATGAAGTCGACGTTTAAGCGACTTTTTTTTTTTTTAAAGAGGGTATTGCTTGTTCGGATGACCTCTTGGGCTAAGCCGATGTAGCGAAGGTAGGGTCAACCATGTCGGACAGGTCAAGGGGTGTCACAAAGTGAATGTTGACTAAGTGACAGATAGAGTGGCTATGGTTGTGTCTAGGGTATGTCCTTGTAACAATGTGATGTTGAACAACAGATTAATCAAGATGCATCACCACCAAACACCAGTCAGTGAACAAGCGTTAATTTGCGCACATAATATTCCTTTAATTCTGAATTAACACAGACACATGTAACATATAAATCCAGGAACAATAATTCTCTAAGAATATATCTCCATCCCAATGGAACACGTCGAATAACACTGCCTCTCAAGGCTACTAAATATCGTCCCACACGACAGGTATACTAGCCTCTCTCTAGGCCCGACTCAAAGTAACCCACTATGGGTCTCGAATTCCACTCACTCTCCTGGGAACCCACAGTGCGGAGTTATCTTCCAAACTCCGTCACAATTCTTCACTTTATCAGACCACGACCTTCTCCTGGTCTCGTCTACACTCCACTCCCTCTCAGCTCGGAGTCCATACCTCAACTGCCCGTCAATCTTTGTCCCTGTCTTTTTAAACAATTCTATGCCCCACATTGCCTCACACACACCACACAACCTCACTGCTCCAACTGTCTGCCCCTTCTTGCAGCCCCTCTCCCTTACCGTTTATCTCCTTATATTCTCTTTCCGGTGAATGCTCTTTCACCTCTTGAACTGTTTATATTGTACGGCCACTCACCTTAATGCCACTGAACACATCGTTTTCAAATGTTGGGAGACTAAAACTTATCAAATATGTGACCCAGACACATTGCCTGGGTAGCCCTAAGTATGGCTGCACCTTACTCTAGCTACCACACTACATAATACATCAAATACTCATAGTACACTCCCATAATCCCCACACATAAATACAAACAACTTTCTATCTTTTGTATCAATGCATGAACTAATACATCACATAATAATAATAATAATACATCATAGAAAAGCATTATACTTATGTACCCACAGGTCTATTAATATCGTTAAGAAGACACAAGCTATTTGTGTACTGACCATATATCAGGTGGTTCTTTTCTTGCATCAATCCACCTCTGATTCCTGTCGATGCTGTGTCTACCTTTCATGTACCCATGACTCATGGTACCTCTACAATTACAACATCTGTTTGCTATCCCTAGCCCTGGGTCAGTGATGTCGCGAACACTCTTTTGACCTGACTCAACTTTCCTATCTGCATATTGTACTATTACACTTGAGTCTCTGTTTAGTCTGAACTCTTTATTCAATCTTGGCCCATATACCTGGCACCTTTCTTTCTGCTGCATACGCCTTATGCCTATGTGCCCTGCACATGCACTATCCTGAGCTGTTATAGTATATCGGTCTCTAGTGTGCTAACGGTAACTACTACTTGCCCACGTGCAGTTCTGCTATCTGAAAAGCCTGGCGAGTGAGAACATTGTTCTTCCTCTCGAAGCACCATCTACCTTTCTTTGACTGCCTATGTTCTACTCTCCTACACCCTAGGGAACATTTGTTCAGAGTAGTATCTTGTCTCTGGGAGCCACTAGCACTATATTTGGGATCCATTCTCATCTGCTCAGCTGTACTCTCCTTGTCCTGAGTTCCTGTGTCTACTTCAAGTGCCTCTTCTACCTCAGCTATACTCTCTAATTTAGGTTCTCTTGTGGTAACTACCTCATTACTGCTTACACTATATTTTTGGTCCCAATAAACTACTTCCTCTTCTGTACACTCTTTAACTCCTATAACATTTCCTATGATGAGATCTGCCACTGGTGAGTCTAAAACACATGCTGTCACTCTTCCTGTTATGTATGGTGTTTTTACTGTTATCACGGCTATTGGGTAGAATTCTACTGTCCCATTAAATGTTATGGATCTAATATTTTCCCCTGTATAATCCGAGGGTTGCACTAAACTCTTTCTCACCCCGATGGACGTACATCCGGAATCCCTAATTGTTAACGCTGGCCTATCATTAACAAACCCATGATGCATCTTCAGACTTCCTCCTTCATGCACTGCTGATCCTGCTTTAACTGTGTGACCACATATTAAGACTGGCTGACCATCTTTTTCAAAAAGAGGTTTGCACCCATTACAATCTTCATTGTTCAGCGTCTCAATTACCTGTGCTGCATTTGAGTGCTCTGTTTCTCTCATCCTACATTGATGACTGACATGCCCGTTCCTTCCACAATTGAAACAAGTGATCTCCCTTTTACTGTTGTTCGTTGGTCCATCTGATGGTTGTGCATCACAATCTGTCATTTTGTGTCTCCAGCTCCCACAATTCCAACATCCGGCATAACTTGGACGTCTCTGGAAATTCCCTCTTCTATATGGGTACCGCCCTACTCTACCAACATTGTTTCCTCGGAAACCATTATCTTGAAGTTCTTGTTGCTCACCTTTCTGTGCTGACTCCACACTTTTCGCCCTTGGTCTAATGACTGGATTCTGGTCCTGTTTAGTGTACGCTGCACAGACTATTTCCTCACTCATTAGTTTCCCAATAGAACTGTTAGGATGTGCAGTCATATAGTTTTGCCCTAACTGAGACATTGTGTCTATGTCCTTTGGCTTCCGTTCCTCAAAGAACGCCACTAAATTAGAATTGCATGCAGATACTACCTTGTCTCTTAACATTAGATCTACTAATTTATTAAAATCTTTCCCTACTTCTGCAAGCTCCATCCATTTGTTAAATGTATTCTTTACAGTGTTAACAAAGTCTGTGAAATCTTGATTTGTCTCTGGCACTAACTGTCTAAACTTTGTTCTATATCCATGTTCAGTTAGTTGGAACTTTGTCAGCAAACGTTGACGTAAGATAGTGTAGTTGTTTCTTTCTTCTACAGGTAAATTGAACATGGTGTCTAGTGCCTTGCCCGTAAGAAATTCGCCAAGTCGTATCGCATACTCGTTTTCTGGGATGCCTAAAGTTTTCGCACTTGCTTGAAATCTGTCCAAATAAGATTCAAGGTTGTCTCGGTCCGTAAAGTATGGCAGTTTTAATCTCTGTGACGACTGCGAAGGTTTTCTGCTTTCCTCACTTTGACCCTTCGAAGATAGTTCTAGTTTTCTGAGAGCAATTTCAGCTTCCATCTTAATCTTCTCTTTCTCAATTTCCACCGCATTTGTGTGTTTTAACTTTTCAAGTTCCATTTGTGTCTCTCTCTCTTCCTGTAGACGCTTGTTTTCTATTTCGGCTAGTTTTACTTGTGTCTCTTCCTGTAGACGCTTGTTTTCCATTTCAGCTAGCTTTACTTCCTGTAGACGCTTGTCTTCAGCTACCTTTTCTTCCTGCAGACGTTTTGCCTCGCGTTCATTATGCCTCTCCTCTCTTTCAATCTGTTTTTGTTCTTTTGCTTCGGCATACTCCTGTAACTCTTTACCCTTCAGGCCTATTCGTTCACCTGCTTCAATATATTCCATTAAAGTAGGCATCTTGTACTTGTGGACACGTTGCTGTCTGTCAGCCAACTATAAATGTGACGACTCTGCTGTTAGTCTTTGTGTCACTTCCCTAAGTACACCCACACTCCCTGTGTACGTCAATTCGTAGTGCTAAAATATCACTCTGTACTCACCCAGTCACTCTATAAGCACTAGGTAGTGAGGGGGGAATATAACTATACTCCCTCCTATATATATATATATATATATATATATATATATATATATATATATATATATATATATATATATATATATATATATATATATATATATCAAATAACTGTAGAACAATTCCTGGAAATAGTTGTAAACATACATATACATACAAAAATGGATGATACACACTAACTGCGAACTATTAAACGCTAGACGCATAGGCCGGTGAGACGCAGACGGATGATTACATAGAAATAAAAACCACTGACATAAACATGCCCATGAAAGACCATACCGTGCGCATAATATAAACTGACAAATACCATCTAGATAGAAGATGTATTAACATAAGCATTACAACAATACCATATATCCAAAGAACTCAAATATTATATGTAACAGTAAAGAGAAAACAGTAAAAAGAACAAATATAAAATGAATAATGTACATAGATCTGACGTAGACACTTGGACACCATGTATAATGTCGAGACGACCCAATGCCACAGCACAAAACAAACTGACTCGTCAGCTGTCTCTCAACCAATACAATGTGCACCTAGAAACTTCACCTTTGCTCTGTCTCCCGCATTTCGAGAAATAAAGCAAAAATATCCTACTTATTACGACCACTGGACCACATACAAATATTTACGTAACGCACAACAACAACAATACTTAGGACGATGAGAACAACAGAAGCAAACAAGGGTTGCCGACACCAATGCGATGGTAGAATCTTAAAAAAGTCCTTAATTTGTTTTCAATAGTCTCCGAAAATCGCCTGGAAATGTTTGTCGGTTACTGTTTTGAAAAGATTACGACGTTAGCTTCCCACAATGAATTAAAGTTCTGATGCGTTGTCACTTTTTGTTGACGTGGTGACACGATTTTCGACTGTCGTAAAAGTTGAAGATGATGATAATTATCCCAACGCCTTGTATCTTCACAGTCCGTAATGTTTTTGTAACCCTCCCTGTAGGGATGGCCTGTGATTGTATAATGTATGTGAACGCTCTTGTTTTGCCAGAAATATTGGGTTTTCGTTGCGTTTTGGGGAGCCGAAAATACCTTTAAAATCAATGAATGTTTATCTGCGTAGTCACTGTCGCTTTGAAGTGATGGTATGGTTTCACTGTTGCTGACCCGGTTAAACCAACGAATAGCAGAAAATGATCACGCGCTTTAAATCCGCTTCGCAAGTCTTTTTTGGTGAAAAAATGCGCTCATATTTGCGAAGACGGCACCTGAATGACTGTTGTGGTTTGTTTGCCGATGATGACACACACACACAAAGACGTTAAACGTAAATCCTAGTTTCAGTAGAAAAACAACGTGTTATTCTCAGTGGAAATTTTTCCGTCAAATTCCCTGGTTCTCGGCCTTGACTCACAAGGTCATCTCTGTTTC
Organism: Cepaea nemoralis; assembly: GCA_014155875.1. Classification (NCBI taxonomy): domain Eukaryota; kingdom Metazoa; phylum Mollusca; class Gastropoda; order Stylommatophora; family Helicidae; genus Cepaea; species Cepaea nemoralis. Next base: position 385,707 of record JACEFZ010025330.1, read on the forward strand.
TCTTTATCACAATAATCCGTGTAGAAACGCTTACTTTTCTGTGGAGCAACGATTGTCACCTTTGTGTGTTCCCCACACTTTCCTCCTATAACTCCCCTCCTCCTGGCGAGTTTTTAACCATGAATTACCCTCGTAACTCCTCTGGCGCCCCTTTCCATCTTATTATCTGCACCGAACTCTGAAGACGCCGTAAACACACACACCCGCTGTGCACCAGTTCACCTGACCTTCACCTTTGGCGCCTGTCTGCGTTAATTTTCTGACGTCCCTGATAGCCGAAGAAATACTGCCTGGTATCCAATTTACCTGTCCTGACCTTCTCGTGACCTATGTGCTACCCAGTTCCCGCACGGAAGAAACCCCAGTGTTTATATCGTGGACACACTTTCCCCGTCTCCTCTCCCCACTCCGAGTGAGAAATGATATTTTTACCTGGTTTCTCGTGGACTCTGTATTAATTCTCCGACCCTTTTTAAATGCGCTGTCTACTGAAAATGGTGTTTATTCTTGACAGGAGAGCTCTCATAATTGTTGTTGTAATTGGGCATCCGACTAATGTCTCTGATGTTAGTGTTCTCTCTAATCGACGAAGCCTCCCAGAAATCTACTCTGTCACAAAGTGAATGTTGACTAAGTGACAGATAGAGTGGCTATGGTTGTGTCTAGGGTATGTCCTTGTAACAATGTGATGTTGAACAACAGATTAATCAAGATGCATCACCACCAAACACCAGTCAGTGAACAAGCGTTAATTTGCGCACATAATATTCCTTTAATTCTGAATTAACACAGACACATGTAACATATAAATCCAGGAACAATAATTCTCTAAGAATATATCTCCATCCCAATGGAACACGTCGAATAACACTGCCTCTCAAGGCTACTAAAATATCGTCCCACACGACAGGTATACTAGCCTCTCTCTAGGCCCGACTCAAAGTAACCCACTATGGGTCTCGAATTCCACTCACTATCCCTGGAACCCACAGTGCGGAGTTATCTTCCAAACTCCGTCACAATTCTTCACTTTATCAGACCACGACCTTCTCCTGGTCTGGTCTACACTCAACTCCCTCTCAGCTCGGAGTCCAAACCTCAACTGCCCGTCAATCTTTGTCCCTGTCTTTTTAAACAATTCTATGCCCCACATTGCCTCACACACACCACACAACCTCACTGCTCCAACTGTCTGCCCCTTCTTGCAGCCCCTCTCCCTTACCGTTTATCTCCTTATATTCTCTTTCCGGTGAATGCCCTTTCACCTCTTGAACTGTTTATATTGTACGGCCACTCACCTTAATGCCACTGAACACAGGCATGTGACAAGGGGATAGGACGAAGAGAGACTCAAACCTGCTGCCTTGTAGGTAGACTGCAGACAACCAACGACTTTTTTTTTTTGTTCGCATATCCTTTAAAGGTCATCGCTGCCAACATCAGCATCTTTCAGCTGATTGTTGATTTCTTGGCAAGATTACGCTCAGTAGTTTGCCATTGCTTTCTGAGCGACCAGCTCACATACCCCGTAAGTTACCGACGCGGAGAGAACCACTACCGATTCTCGCGCACGTCACAGTTACTCGTGAGAGTATACGGGATTACGGAGAAAGTCGTGCAATCCCTAGACCAGGGAGACGGCAATCAAAGACTAGAGAAAGCAAAATCGAAAAAGAAAATGTTTGTTGAAGTCGGATGTACTGTTCCATGAGTTTGACGAAACAGTGCACGCAATTCACTCTATGATGTCACATGTGGAGGACTACCCATCACGTAAGCTTGAGGAATTAAGAGTCACAGCAAAATCCCCAGGACGATGGAAGACATTCAGCATCCACGCCTTTCCCTCACGCTTGGAGACCTTATATGTGTAATCAAAATGGCTGCTGTTTGTCTGACACACGAGCATCAACATTTCCCAAATTCTCCATGAAGTATAACGGCGAGCAGCGCGAATGAAGGGGTTCGAATAACTGCCGCCAAGAACGTGCAGACGGCCCCTGTAACATCTCATGAACTCACTTATTCTGTAGTGTTTACTGGAGCCTTCCGTTGTTTCTAAGTTTGTTTTAATAGCTCGTGTGCTCCTTTAACCTTCACGCAAGGTAGAAAGTATACCTAGAATTTTGAACAGAGAAAGGAAGTAATAAGACACAGCTGTGTTTTGTAAGCTGATTCCCCCCCCCCCCCCGTCTCTCTCTCTCTCTCTCTCGTTCTCTCACTCTCGCTCGCTCTCATTCTCTCTCTCGCTTGCTCTCATTCTCTCTATCTCCCTCTCATTCTCTCTCTCGCTCGCTCTCTTTCTCTCTCTCGCTCTCATTCTCTCTCTCTGCTCTCTCTCTCTCTCTCTCTCTCTCTCTCTCTCCTCTCTCTCTCTCTCTCTCTCTCTCTCTCTCTCTCTCTCTCTCTCTCTCTCTCTCTCTCTCTCTTCACTCTCGCGAAGTAATAAGTAAGAGAGATAAAGAAGAGGCCAAGCACGCATAACCAAGCTGATACATTTAAATATCTATGGGCAACCATAATATCAGATAGCAGAGGCGCCACAGATTAAAAGCAGATTAGAAGGGGGCGGGGCACATGCTGCATGTCAGAAAATGAAAAGTATATAATGCAATAAGTCACTAGCATTGAATGTCAGAGAGAGACAGACAGAGAGAGAGACAGGCGCACGCACGCACGCACGCACACACACACACACACACACACACAGAGAGAGACCGAGACAGAGAGAGACAGGCACACACACACACACACACACACACACACACACACACACAGAGGATGGAGAGTTGGGTTAGTTGCTAGTCATTTAAAGGATGTTGCAATCAACTCCAATACGTATTTGTTGTTTGTGATGTACTGTGAAAATTTATTTCAGTAGTTTGCCATTGCTTTCTGAACGGCCGACGTATCCTACCATGGAAATCAACGCAAAGAGATCCGCTGCTAAGTCGCACGTGGCTGATTTCGTACTGTCGACTCGGTATGACGGGGGGGGGGGGGGGGAGTTGTAAAACTGCACGCATCACTATCCCCTAGGCCAAAGGATATCAGAAAGAGAATGCTGCAATGTTATATAGAACCGGTTTTGCTGTGTTCAGAAAGTAAAGGCAAACTACTGAACGTAAATTGCCAAGAAATCACGAACAGTAAAAATAAATGCTGGGGTTGACTGCGACGTCCTTAAATGGGACAGGAAAGAACACGCACCAGAGCACTACACACCTAGAGTGCTGCAGTGCTCCAGGAGCATCAGTTTTGGCACACCCGTGCCACGTGCAAAAGTGAAGTGGAGATATGCAGATACTACTCTGGACCCCACCCATACAGTCAGTGCCCTCAAGCGGAGAACGACACGGACTTCAGGAGGCCTAACCCAAACAGAAAGTGCGCCAACTGCCTCGGCAACCATGGCGCCAGGTACCTCGGCTGCCCCTGCCACCAAGACAGCAAAGAAGCCATGAAAATTGCCATCAAAGCTAATCTGTCCTATAAAAAGGCTAGTAGGCCGTACGAAGCGACCACACGACTTACTAAAAGCGACAAAGCGCAACTGGAAGGCCACCTGAAGGACCTGAGATCCAAGTTCACCAGCGTCGAGGAACAACGATACAAGACACAAGAGACGCAAATAACAGCCGTTCAGCGCTTCCTGGACGGACTAAAACAAATTCAGCAAAAGATTGAGCAGGATGTCGCTCGAATAGCTGCAATGAAAGCGGAGACAGAAGAAACTCCGACAAAACTACAAGAAGAAAGAGAAAAGATAGAACAACTCAAGTCAAAGACCGAAATATCGGAAACAGGAGATACAAAGTCCCAGACAGAAGAAGAAGAAGCAAAAGAAGAAGAAGAAGAAGAAGAAGAAGAAGAAGAAGAAGAAGAAGAAGAAGAAGAAGAAGAAGAAGAAGAAGAAGAAGAAGAAGAAGAGAACGACAGCGACCGAGACCAAGATTGGACGAAGACCAGGAGAAGAAATTACACTCCACCAAGATCGAGCTATCAACCCGTCCACGACACAAGTTGCCAGAGACGACCATGACGGGGGATGGAACGCCAGGAGAGACGACTGGCAAAACTCCCTGAAGGAAACAAACACAATTACGCCAGGCCTTAACTAGAGTGCGACTCTGTCCAGACATATAAAACCATAAGGATGAAACGAACACAATGACAACAAATGAGCAACGAGGAAGCAGATATAAGCATCTCAATTTACGAAAGAAGAAGAATGAGATACATTATAAGCCCCGACTATAACCAAATCGATAAGTCGACGGTTGAACGGGGCAATTTGTCTCGTGAATTGGAATTGACAATAATCAATAATACATGACTCACTAAAATTATTTTTTGACATGGCAATTATAATTAGCTAAGGTAGATGTAACCTGCCGGTCTCCCTGGCGTAGAGGTTAAGGACGTAATCCCGTATACTCTCGTACGAAACACAGCTGCGCTAGATTCGTCAGCGGATCGCGTCGCGCTGGTTACTTACGGAGGCATGTGAGCCAGTCGTTCAGAAAGCGATGGTAAACTACTGAACGTAAAACTTACCAAGACATCAACAGCAGTTGGAAAATGCTGGTGTTGACGGCAATGTCCTGTAAAGGATGTGCGGGGGAAAAAGATGTAACATACAACAGTTATGGAAATGTTTATTATACTAGTTGTCTTTTTAAAAAATTTAGTCGCATGTCCTTCACAGGACGTAACAGTCAACCCCAGCATTTTGGCTGTTCGTGATTCCTGGGCAAGTTTTACGTTAAGTAGTTTACCATTGCTTTCTGAACGACCGGCCCCCATACCTTTTTCGAAAAAAGAAAAGAAAAAACCAGCATCGCCGTGTTTCCAACCCGGGTATACGGGATTACGAATCGCGTTCGTACACCCTTCGCCACGGACAGAGGCACTTGTCCTTTGAGATCATCATTATTATTCCCTAAGAGGCAAACCAGAGAAAGTATGCTGGATGGGCTGAGACGGTGACACTGAAGAATATCATCGGTACAGTTGATTTTGATCGCAAAGGACCAAGGTCTGTGGAAAGCGCAGGGCACATAGTGATGATGTCTAGAACGATTCAACGCTCAACTCAGTTTGGTAGCTTCTTTTACTTTTTGTTTTGTATATCCTTTTTTTTAACAGGACATCGCTGTCAACACCAGTATTTTACTGCTGTTGTTGATGTCTTGAAGTTTACGTTCAGTAGTTTGCCATTGCTTTCTGAACAACTGGCTCCCATACCAATTTGTTAAAACCCAGCGCAACGTGGTCTGCTGCCAAATCGGTCGCTGCTGTATTTCGAACGCGAGTCCGCAAGCTCTTTGCCACGGAGACCGGCTATTGTAGCTTAGCTACCCGATTATGCCGTAACCTACCGAAGGTGAAGGTGAAGCATGTGACACCACTACACTAATGTCTGCCGTGACCTTGGTCTTTGAAGACGATCTCTCTCTCAAGCGGGTGACTTAGCCAACAGGTACCGACATGTCGATGAACTGTTCATACATCGTGATCTCTTGCACATACGTATTTCTACGACGAAAGCGGAAGAAATAGAAATACTGTACTGAAAGGCCCCGGTTAATGTCGGGGTCACGTTCTTGGAAAACGCGACTTTAAGTGAAACGACGTACAGCGAAACACTATACAAGTGTATGTACAGGTGACGACGTTATAGCGGAACGAAGCGACGTAAAGTGAAGCTATGTCACATTGTGACAACGACATTATAGCGAAACGACGTAAACCGAAGCGACGTGTAGCGGGGCCTTCCAGTATGACTTTCAAATATGAGAATGTGGGTGCCTAAAGAAAGCAAGAAATATAATTAGATATAAGGAGTTATAGCTAGATGCATATTATTTACATGACGTTACAGTCAACCCCAGAATTTTTTGGCTGTTTGTTATTTCCTGGCAAGTTTACGTTCAGTAGTTTCTCATTGCTTTCTCAATGACCGGTACTCATGCCATTGTATGAAAACCAACGCAAGGCTTCCAAATCTCCCATAGGAGTGTGTCTCGAGTTGCGATATGCGAGGTTACGAAATACATGTATAACCTCTTCGCCGCAGTTATAGTCACGATGTTGGCAGAGTGAGTTTTGTAACAACTATATGAGTTACAAGAAGTTGCGTCAATGATGGCTCAGTGGTGAGAAATAGACGTAATGGTTGGGGTTTCATCGCGAAGGCTAATGGACGGTGCTTGAAAAATGAGAGTCTGGCATATGGGACTACGACCTCCAGCATGAGAATGGAGGTGGAGGCACTAACAGCAACCTTCCGTTGGTTAGAGAAGATCACTGCAACACACACTGCATTCATTACGGACTCAAGAAGTATGCTAAGGAAGGTGTAGAAAGGAACGTTTCGTGTGGAATGGCTATCCTCGCCAGCACTGTGCGGTTGATTTTCTCAGTATGATGCAAGTCTTCGAAATGCTGCCCCCTACATATTTTTTTCCCCTTTAAAAATGCCACCCCCTTATGAAGGGCCCTTACGGTGCCCCCTGATGCGGCCGCATCTCTGTATCATAACACGGCACGACCCTGATCTTCACTTCAGAGGTCACAGATTGTGAGAATTGTATGGATTCTTTTGCCCCGGCTATATGGGAGTACGAGGGACTGAACAGACTGATAAGCTGGCAGGAAATGCACCTCTTTGTGGTAGATTACCTATGGACAAAGGAGAGGTGTCGTGTGGCTGTGTGACCGGGTGGAGATGGCGGGGGAACAGATTGAGAACCCGTATGTAGAAAGAATGAGATTGCGGGCAGGGGGATGGGGGGAGGGGGTCGGCAGGGGTTCTGGCAGAATCTCAAAACTGAGAGGGAAGACCAGGAGAACTTTCAATCAGATAGCGGTGGGAACGATTAGTAGTACGCTGGCTGTTGAGCGAGAGGACGGAGCGAATATGGGAATGTCCTGAGTGCAGTGATATCGGTTCTTAGCTTAACTCAACTCAACTAAGTCAATAATAGCATGCAAGGAGTAAGGAAGACTCACGGTGAGTTCCCTGGTACTAAATGGGTTAATGTGACAAGCGTGACACAATCAGAAATGAGGACGCTATTAAGCACCTAATTAACAATGGATGTTAGCGACAGGTGGTAGTTCGGTTATGTGATGTGCATGGCAACAAACGGCCTATCAACAACTGCATTGGTATGAAGATACAAAGGGACCAAGCAAGTGGCGGGTCATGTAAGAGTCAAAAGATGGATTAGCGAAATAGTTGAGATTATCAACAACACATAGCAGGCAGTTCACACAAAGGTTATGCACAGAAAGCTAATAATAACATGATACCTCCCCCGATGTGTCTCCACCTTGACGTGGTGGGGGAGCTTGCGTGTCCCATAGACCCCATTTGCTTGCCGATGGGTGAAAAATTACATATCGGACAGCTTATGGGATAGGGACCAGACTAAGAGAGACACAACCTGCTGCTCTGCAGGCATAGACTGAGGATAGCAGTCAAAATTTAAATGAGGTGCACAAAGGCAGAATTTCTTGGTCCGGACAAAACTCTTAAGGCTCCCTGTCGAGGGCTGTGGCTGAACGCCTCTAAGCCACAAACCCTCGGATCTTAGAGCCAGGCTGATACCCGTCTACCGGAAAATAGAAACATGATACTGAGCAAGCTACATGCTCAGGTCTGATACATGTTCGAAGGCTCCCAGCTGGGGGATATGAGAGTTTCCCGGATGAAGGGGCCTGGCCGTTTCCCGTTCACTGCTGCACGAAGGTAAGGTGCTGAGCCGGCAGCACATGTAGCCTACCTCGTGAGCGAGTACAAAAAAGTCAGAAAAGTGCCCCAGTCGAAGGGTTACGGAAACTGTCTGTATCTAACTCATAGAGAGTGTAGACAAAAGTGGAAGAATGTCTCACCAACGCGAAATGGAACGCACGGCGAGCGAACCTATTGCGTGGTCTGAAGTCACAAGCAAAAGCTTACCGAGTGGATGTCACTCGCAGTCTGACCGCTCCTGGTGTGTGATTGAGCGATCAGTGGCAAGTGGGATGCCCAACACATGGAAGTGAGGAACTAAAGCAGCCATGAGCAGGACGTGGAAACTCCTTGGGTGAGCCCAGTCTCAGAGCAATATGTGCCGGCTCTGCAATTATGGAAGCCTCCTTGGATAGCGAGATAATGCCCATGGTCTGCCCCTGCCTTCCCTTGAGGGCAGACCACGATATCGTTGATCGTTCTATCTTGACCAGCTGAGATGTGGGTGACATTACAACAGTCTAACGTGTCTCGAAACCAGAGGAAGGCTAACCTCACTAAAAAATGCCCGCCGGAAGCCGGAAGTGTCGTCCTACGGGTGGCAAACTAACAATTGACACTACGCATTTACGTCCGAGTGAAATGTCTCGTCCGAATGTCTCCCGTGCTAGGAACAGCTCTGACTACCTAGTTTCCGAATGCCGCTCTTGTTCGGAACAGCTCTGACTAGGTAGTTTTCCGAATGTCCGCCGTGCCTGGAACAGCTCTGATGGGTACAGGGACAAGCACATGTCCGAAAACTCGCTTAGTGGAAACCAACCGCAGAGCTGACTGGTTTGTGCAGGAACGGCACAGGGCGAGCGAAATGCCCAATATATTGAAGTGAGGAATTAAAACAGCCATGAGCAGGACGTGACGATTCCCTCGGTAATCCCAGCACTAGAGCGTTATGTGCCGGCTCTGCAATTATGGAAGCCACCCAGGATGGCGGAAAATGCTATGGACTGTCCCTGCCTTCACTTGAGGGATGACCGTGTAGTCTTCGACTGTTCCAACTAGACCAGCTGAGATGTGGACGGTACCACAAAAGTGAGAGGCTCCCAGGATTGCTAACCTGGTCAAAAATGCACGCTAAAAGTCGGATGTGTTGGCCTGAGGGTTTCGACCCGAGGGTGCCTAACCAGACACACCGCAATCACATCTGAAAAAATCACTCCGGATGAACGCAAAGAAGAAGATAACATGATACTGAAGGGCCTAACAGGTTTTAGCTGCAAGAAGAGGGTTTAGTACAAATTATGTTAGTTATTTGTTATAAGGACGTTCCGTAAACTATAATACATCGGTTTTATCTCACTTTCTTACTGGCACCTGGCAGTCTTGACATACCACAGTCTGTAACATTGCGCTTTAAAAAAAAAGGCATAATAACCATAACCCATGGTGGGTACCACGGATGAAGTTATACCTATCCATAATAAAAACCTGGGTTGAATTGTAGAGATTATGGGTTGCCCATGCGACATGACCCCTCTCTCGGCATGTCTAGTTTACTCCAGAGGAAAGGTAACACCACTACGTCTGGAGCAAGATAAGGCCTGGTAGATTGTCCTCACACCAAGATAAGGGTTCTACCCTCCCAATTGCCCTCTACCACCCGAAGCGTTGGTACAATGTGGGATGTCGGGTTTTGTGAACGCCGCCTAAAATTCGGCGCTAACAGAAAGCAGGTAGTACCATCTACAGTCTTACGGTAGTACAGTGATATGTGACATCCCCTTGGTTTTCTAATATTGTTTTAATTGGTATAGATCCATAACTTTGACTCAGTGTCATGTGGTGATAAATGCAAGTGTCCAGCGGGTGTTGTGCGGTTCTATATATTCGTCCTCTTCACTCGGGGTGATATGATACACTTAGTTATGCACCTCAAATTTCAGCGTGCCCGACATTTGTTTAAGGCCCGATTCCTCTAGGGCTTTATCTTTGAGGCGGCCTTACGGCCCACTCTTTGCGATCTCCAATAGCCGTGGAATTTTTTAACGTGGACAACTTGTAAACGAAATCTCTTGTTCTCCGCCCTTATCCGAGAAGAGTTAGGTATCAGATCCCACTACTTACGAGATTTGGGGGGGGGGGGGGGGGGGGGGGCCCCCCAGCTCAGAGGACTTATGATATATCATTAGACATCAATAGCTTTTGTAAAATGTCCCTAGCTATTCTGAGATCGAACCCGTTACCTCTGAATCAGAAGCGGACGCCGTAATCTCTCAACCATTTCCAACACGCCCACTTCTCTGATATTGTTCCTTATAAAGTATTTCTAGCTCTGGTAGAAGTAACAGTTTCCTTATAACTCTTAAAGCTTTATAATAACGGTGTTTAAAATTAACATGCAAGGTCCACCCAACTTCATGCTGTGCACCTTTCCCCATCACCCCTTACACCCTTATACTAAGTTGGTTTGATTTATGATCTAAAAAAAAAAAAAACACCAACCACCTGATACATAATTCAAGTGGCGCATTTAGTTTAAATCTAATATAAATTTACAAAGTGATATTGACAAGGCTCTTGACACTTCTAGTCATATAAAAATATCGCAAATAATAATATCAGCTGTCGATAAACGAGTAATGGGAGTATTAAGTAGGAACATGCTGTGATAAAATCCATTTGTATATGTAAAGTGAAATTAAGCGCAACGCATTAAAGTCATCATATATTTAACAAGAGTATTACAGTACAGTGATGTTGATCCGTCAACTAAACTAAACTAAACAAGATTATAGACATTTTAAAATGTTATCGGAACGTCGCTTGTTGAAATTTATCAGATAGTGACTGCACATGTCAAAGGTCCTTGGTATCACTGACACATGTTATGTGTCGTAACCTTGCGGTGGCTGACCCATTTCGAGTGCACTGAAGTGAAAGTTTGCTGTTTTCGCTGAGCTGTTGAGTGTTCACTCAGTCGATGAACAGTACTGACGCGGATGTCACGTTGACGTTTCGTGAGCCAAATCTAGGCTACATCCTTATTATGTTGTGAAAAACAACAATAGTTATTTATAAACGAACCCGGTTGGATTTTAAAGTTATCAAATTAATTTTATCAATATTTAATATTTATTTATTTATTATAAACATTACAACTTAAACTATATGTAGTAACCAATAACTTAATTTTCTAGATTCAATCTGTACCAATTAACTCACCAAGCCTGCATTAATTACTTCAGATGTAAGATTAGTTGTTAAGATAACAAAAACATTGATAATCGTGGGAGAAACTGGTAAATGTATAGTTAAATCCATTGGTTATAGAACGGGATAAGGTCGTTCCTGTCTTGCAATATGCAATGAATGTAACTACCTGTTGAAACAAAACATACTAATCTGTGTATATTTATAAGATAATTCTTTTAATAATAATTAAAACACAGTTTATACTTGAAACATACCCATTGTTATCTATACACAAACATAATTTTTGTTTGTTTTTCTATTTAATTATTTTGTTTAACAGAAAAACAGAGATAAGCTGTTAATGAAATTGTGAATCACGACAGTTTTAATTTGCACTCGTGACTTTTAAACCAGGTGGAGTACCTGGCACATGGCCTTATCGAAGCAGACGTGACAGAGAAGTAGATCGGTGCCTGGTGTTGTGGGGGTTGTTTTAGCGCTAGTAACTATTATTTCACGTCTAACAATGACTAGTTTAGGCCAACGACTTCTAGAAGTTCTCAGCGATCCCAACTTAACCGCTAAATTTCAGCAGTTGTGTGGAATTCGAAGCCATATTTTCAACACACCCGCTGATGGAAGTCATCGAGGTGCCGGCAAAGGAGTCAGGTTCTGTTCTCTTAACGGCGATAAATTATCGGATAACTGTGGCAGCGTAGACAATAATTCAGTGTCGGATATTGATAGTGATAGTTTGTATCTGTGTAGTTCAAACCACAACATTCACATTTCAAATGGATTATTAAAAGAGCATGTTGTTCATCGGAAAAATGGATACCACAACGGATTCAGCAAAACTGCAGGGCTAGAAGAACGGGACACGGTCACTAACGACGAAAATATAGAAGATACGACGCAGAAAAATGGCAAAAACGATGCACAGATTAATAAAATCAAGGCAGAGGAACACACCGGAGGAAATGCCAACATAATATGCACACAACCGTACACACTAGACCGTCCTATGTTATATTACATGTTTTGTTTAGGAGCAGGACTAGGAAATGAGCTGTTCTACATACTGTTTTTCTCGTCAACTTTGTGGAACTTCGATAGCCTGGTCATTAGGAAAGTGTTGCTGGTCTGGTGTGTCATTATGTACATGGGCCAGGCAGCCAAAGATATTATTCGATGGCCTCGGCCTAGATCCCCACCTGTTGTACGTCTGGAAGAGCGTTATGAGCTGGAGTTTGGAATGCCCTCTACCCATGCCATGGTGGGCGTAGCTATACCTTTTGGAGTGATTGTCTTCATGTCTGGACGCTACGAGGTACAGTTTCAACATGTGCATGTGCAAATGTTTTAATGTTGTAATTTAAATGCATGCAGGATGAGTGGAAATTGTAATCATCGTCATGAAGTGCCCTACCTCTGAGTGGGTTCACCAGATGGCGAGGGACACTGTTATAATAGGGAAAACTAATCCACACGCAAAATTCAGTCCATCACTAGTATAAATAGTGTGTATGGACTAATCTTGAGTTAAAAGCGAGCGAGCGCAAAAAGAAAAAAATCAAGTGCCCTGCCAGCTGGCGTAGGCGTTCATGTCCCTTCACAGAATTCAGTCTTTAGTGTTCTGGATCACTATGCTGAAGATATATTATTCCTCCTGAAGATATATTATTCCTCCATGCCACCGTCTCAATCAATCCAGCATCATTTGTCTTGGTTGGCCTCTGCTTCTCTTCCCCTCGATCTTGCCATTTGTCACGATGTTCTCCAATGCCACTCTTGTCATCACGTGGCCAAAGAAAGCTGTTTGCCTCTTTCTTATTGTTGTATATAATGTTCTAGTTTTGTTAGCCTCTTTCAGGCAATCTTTGTTAGTTACTCTGGCAGTCCAATGAATTTGCAACATCCATCTCAGGAACCACATCTCTGTTGCCTCCAAGTTATTCCTAATTTTTCATTTATATTCCAAGATTCACTGCCATACAGAAAAACAAGCTCCATATAGCACTTGAGCTCTCTCTTTCTTACATTCAATGATAGTGACCTATTGCATAGGGAGAGTTTATACGGACTTGAGTCCGAATAGACAGAGTAGTTTATACGGACTTGAGTCCGAATAGACAGAGTAGTTTATACGGAGCGGAGTCCGAATAGACAGAGTAGTTTATACGGAGCTGGGTATAGCTGAAGTATGAAGCTGTTTAAATATCAAGAATAATTTTCCAGATTGGTATCCCCAATGTGTCCCCATGCGAGTTAAAGAATTGTTAACTTGCGTTTCTGTACACTTACTGTTTACTACAGGCTTCCATCTTTGTTGACATTACCGCCCTACTATTGATGTCCTCATAATTCCGGTCCAAGCTGACAGTAATATGCGTCGCCTCAGAAAGACATGGTTAGGCAATTCAAACACCAGGCTTCCGACTTACTGGCCTGATGAATTAACAAATAAACAAGGAAATGCTACGCACATAAAGTGCAGGAAAACCTGGTATATGTGAAGCAGGTTGAAAAGAGAGAGGGGGGAGATAGATAACGAAGATAGTGTGAGAGACAGAGATACGAGAAAGATGTGTTGAAAGACATAACAAAGTGATAAAGACAAGTGAGAGAAAGAGGGAGGGATATATATATATATATATATATATATATATATATATATATATATATATATATATATAGAGAGAGAGAGAGAGAGAGAGAGAGAGAGAACTCGTGTTCGGTTGGCTAAGCGCCTTTCCCAAGACAACAAAAGTAGAGGACAGATAAGAACAGAAAGACAAGTGTGCAGGTTCTTGTGCAGCAAGATAAAGACACATGTAACCAACACAAAACACAAAAACCCTAGGAAACACTCTTGCTGTCCAAAAGCGAGATCATCAGACCAGCACTGGTTGATACCAACTTATTTGTTCTTCATTCACCAGGTATCTGTTATGTGGTTACTTCAATTAGCGAGTAGGACAGAGTGGGACAGGTCGGGAGAGAACATACCGGGCACTGCTCTTGCTGAGGCCTCGCTTGATACGGATGTTGTCTGTCTAAATGATGGGACACCAACTAGGCAGGCAATGAGACTGGGGGACCCTGACACCGCCATCGACCTGGCGCTTGTATCACAAGAGGCGGCATCCACAAAATGGAGTGTCCTTGGGGATTGTAGAAGCGACCACCTGCCCCGCTCTGTACTGATACCTAAGCCCAGTACAGTCAGGGCTATAGACCAAGCCATATGAGAAAACCCGGGTCAAGGAGGTCTTTCTGGTGACTGCCGAGTCCATCAACGATGAATGGTGGTATTTACTATTTGTGGATGCATTTGTAAAGAAAAGAACAAATGCATCCATACTTCAAGAGTTGAATATTGAAGAAGGTTGGCTATTAAAGATGATAAAACAAAGAAAATTGAAATATTTTGGTCACTTGAAACGTCACGAAAGTCTGGAGAGAACAATAATGGAGGGGTATATGCCTGGGAAGAGAGGAAGAGGATGGCCAAAGAGAAGATGGGTGCAGGATGTGGCGGATGATCTCCAGATGGGTGTATCGGACGCGAGGCATCTTGCTTGTGGTCGAGAGGTTTTCCGGAGGGTTGTTATGGGAGCGAGGTTCTGCAAAGGACATGCTACTGAATGAATGAATGGATGAATTTTGTGTTGACATTCTGACGGCGGCATTAGTGCACAGTGTACCTGTGCGGGCTGATTGCCGAGACTCCTGTCTGTTCCACTTTTCACATTGGACAGTGGGGAGCATTTTGTGTGATATTCGCTGACACCGGAACGGAGCAAAAATGGGGATGACGCGATGAAGTTGGAACCTAACTAACTACGGTAACTAACTAACAGTCAGGACTATAGGAGCCCGCGAAGCATTCAGTTATGATTACTCTTTGCTCTTGAGGCGCCGTCGATCACAGAGATGGTCTAAACCGGAAAGAAGACCAATCACCATGGTGGACACAACAAGGAGTATCACCTTCGGAGTATCACAAAGAATGTCTTTTATCGATCACTAGCTGACCCGGCCCGGCTTCGCCCAGGCCCTGACGGGGATCTATATATCTGTATGTCTGTCTCTGTCTGACCCGGCCCGGCTTCGCCCAGTACCTGATGGGGAGCATCTCATTTAATGTTAGTTAGTTAGTCGACAGATCATCCTCATTGCACATCGAACCATTCAGTCCATAAGTGCTCGGATCCCCTCCTCATCAACTCCCTAAGGAAACATGACCTAGTGAATGTCTGTTTCTCGAGCCATGTTATTGCTTTACTTACTGCCATGACTTCCATGGTCAGGCTACTTGTGGTGTCAGTGAAAGCACCAGAGTCCTCCTTCACAATTCTCCCTCCGGCCCGAGCTGTAAAGGCCTATGAGCTTCTCACATGTCGGACGACCGACCCATCTGTGTAGATGACCGCGTCACTGTCTAACGAATTAACAATTTTAATTCAATTATAATAACCCATGCTGCTCTGTGAAGAGTCCATGTTCCATGTCTAGCGTTAGCTGTTGGTTTCAGTCTACAGCAACACAATAAAGATGACAAAGCATGTCTGCCCCACCCCTGTTATTTAAAACAAATGTTCTCCCTCACGGAGAACTCATTTCATTCCTTCATATGTGATGCCTTTATAAATTAACGATCGATGGATTCCCGTAATGACATCTATTTCCAAAGCGATTTTCTATCAATATATATCAAACACATGTCCCGATGACGCAGTTCACGTGACCAGCCGGGGTTTCCAGAAAAAACGGACCGGAAAAAACGAAGTGGAGTCCGAATAGACAGAGTAGTTTATACGGACTTGAGTCCGTATAGACACTTTCTATTGCATAAGATACTCTTCATTTTCTGAAATGCAGTTTTTGCTGGCCGTATTCTGTTCTTAATCTCTGTTGCGCACCTTCCATGTAATCTTATAATTGCCCCTTGGTATTTAAAATTATCCTCATGGTTAATAATTGTCCCTTCTATTTCCATTTAACATTTTGGTGTCATATTTTTCTTTGATATCACCATTGTTACTGTTTTATTGATATTCAAGGAGAACCCATAACAATACTACAATAGTAATTTAGTAACTTAATGAATTAGTGGACTGATAATCCTCACCGTACGTTGAACCATGCAGTCTATAACAGTGCTTGGATGCAGGTAGGCATTGCTAAAAGGTGTAACACACTTAAACGAAGTGGAGAAACTGTCTGCCTCGCGCTCCAAAGGTGGGTTCGATTTCGGGCTGCATCTTTCGGTTCACGAGTGCATTTTTCTCGGAGACTACTGGTGGTCGTCGCTGGAGCTTCAGAGTTGCGACACTTTTGGCAGGCCGCCCTGCGGAAAGAGACCCAGCCATATGGGATAAAACCTGTTGCAATGAAATTAATCCTATCGACTTTTAAGACTTTTAAAAGACACACTTAAACTTTATGGAAATAGTAACATTAGGTTCTAAGTGCTTCCCGCACCCAAACAACTGTGTGATGGAAATAGTAACATTTGATTCTGAGTACTTCCTGCACCAAACAGTGATGGAAATAGTATCTTAGGTACTGCATTCTTTCTACACTAAGCATAGTGTCTAATTTTCCACCTTTGGTATCTGTTGTGGAACCTGTGATTGAAAGTGTACTATTTATCCTGCAACTCAGTTGATCAGTTACCACTTATGCAGAGGTTAGTATGGCCAAATTGATAAGAGCACTAACCCCTCACTAAAAGATTCACACAGCATGAACTCCATAGCTCCGGCAATCACCCCAATGGGTTTCAGCAAAAACCAAATTTGTGAATTGATTGACGGAGTCTGAAAACAAGGCAGCTGGCTGAACCTTTTTGCTCTGGATGAGTGTGAACTCTGTATTGGTTTTCAGGTTGGCTAGGCCCTGGATGAGTGTGAACTCTATATTGGTGTTCAGGTTGGCTAGACCCTGGATGAGTGTGAACTCTATATTGGTGTTCAGGTTGGCTAGGCCCTGGATGAGTGTGAACTCTATATTGGTGTTCAGGTTGGCTAGGCCCTGGATGAGTGTGAACTCTATATTTGTGTTCAGGTTGGCTAGGCCCCTGGATGAGTGTGAACTCTATATTGGTGTTCAGGTTGGCTAGGCCCTAGATGAGTGTGAACTCTGTACTGGTGTTCAGGTTGGCTAGGCCCTGGATGAGTGTGAACTCTGTACTGGTGTTCAGTTTGGCTAGGCCCTGGATGAGTGTGAACTCTGTACTGGTGTTCAGGTTGGCTAGGCCCTGGATGAGTGTGAACTCTATATTGGTATTCAGGTTGGCTAGGCTCTGGATGAGTGTGAACTCTGTACTGGTGTTCAGGTTGGCTAGGCTCTGGATGAGTGTGAACTCTATATTGGTATTCAGGTTGGCTAGGCTCTGGATGAGTGTGAACTCTATATTGGTATTCAGGTTGGCTAGGCCCTGATTGAGTGTGTGTAGACTCTATATTGGTATTCAGGTGGGCTAGGCTCTGGATGAGTGTGAACTCTGTACTGGTGTTCAGGTTAGCTAGGCCCTGGATGAGTGTGAACTCTATATTGGTGTTCAGTTTGGCTAGGCCCTGGATGAGTGTGAACTCTGTACTGGTGTTCAGGTTGGCTAGGCCCTGGATGAGTGTGAACTCTATATTGGTGTTCAGGTTGGCTAGACCCTGCATGAGTGTGAACTCTGTACTGGTGTTCAGGTTGGCTAGGCCCTGGATGAGTGTGAACTCTATATTGGTATTCAGGTTGGCTAGGCTCTGGATGAGTGTGAACTCTGTACTGGTGTTCAGGTTGGCTAGGCCCTGGATGAGTGTGAACTCTATATTGGTATTCAGGTTGGCTAGGCCCTGGATGAGTGTGAACTCTGTACTGGTGTTCAGGTTGACTAGGCCCTGGATGAGTGTGAACTCTGTACTGGTGTTCAGGTTGGCTAGGCCCTGGATGAGTGTGAACTCTGTACTGGTGTTCAGGTTGGCTAGCCCTTGGAAAAAAAGGTCCTTGCATCTGTTATTGTGTGGTTGGTGTAAAGACTTATCGCAGTCTGACATGTAATCAGGCCATTATTCAGCAGACAAGACTAGCTGGGATTAACCCAATTTGGTGCATAAAATAAACAAGCAGCCTGTATGCTGTGAAGTGCTAGTGAGGACAAGCGACCCTCCATCCATAATTTCCATAATATACTCATAACAAACACAAGAAGTGATACAGAATTTTGCCAGGATAGTACATTTGTGTTTGTGATGTCTCATTTTGTATGTAGAACACATTTGAAAAATGAAGCAGTATGCAGCAAATGGCTGTCGTCTGCTGGAGTAATTCTGTGTACTCCAAACAGAATGGTGTTATCAATGGAAGAAAGCATTTTTCAAATTTTTTCTACATATAAAGTGTAGCAAGACTTTACAAACACCCTGTATATAGAGTGTGGTGTTGACTGTGTTTGTACAAGTTGCTCCAGTTGTCAAGTTGATCACTTCTAATGCATGCTTTGTTCTCTTTGCAGTTTAACTATGTTATAGGTGTTGCCTTTGCTGTGATATGGAGCCTGCTAGTCAGCTTAAGTCGTCTCTATCTGGGCATGCACAGTGTTCTGGTAAGATCATTGTGGTTAGATGAAGCTCTGGTGCTTAGAAGCCATTCACGTTACATGACTCTTTCACACACCTAATTTAAGGATAAACGATGTCCATTAATTTGGTATTTTGTGTGTTGTGTTGTTGCCCGTGTCTGACAAGCACTCTAATACTGCCCCTCTATCATTATCATCTTGAAATAGAATTTCTTGATCAATGTGTCACAACTGTTAATTTCTGTGTTGAATTTGTCTTTTATCTTCCTCTTATTTGTCACTGTACACAGATTTGATTTAATGTTTCTTGATTTATATTTGACCTTTAACTGTATATGTATTTCACCTGTAACTAATCTATGATCACTGTAGCAGTCTACACTTGGCAGTTTTTGTTACATTTAAAACAAGACTCATGGTATGAGTGTTGGATGCTCAGAAAGCAATGGCAAACTTCTGAATGTAAAATTGCCTAGAAAATCACAGTCAGCAAATGCTGGGGTTGATCGCCATATCCTTAAAGGACATGCAACTAACTTGAAGATGGTTTGAGTTCTCTGGCAATATTTATAGAGATGATATACACAAATAGAGTTGATATAAACATAGAGATGACATACACACAGAGAAATGATATACACACACAGAGAAATGATTACACACACAGAGAAATGATTTACATACAGTAGAGAAATGATATACACACAGAGAATGATTACATACGTAGACATATACACACACAGATGACATACACACAGAGAGATGCTTAGGGCTCGGCATTAGAAGAATATCAGTAAACATCAGATTCACAGACAGCAGTTGCCAGCTAAAACAAAACATGATCATCAAGAATTATTAACCCAAGTGCAATTAAGCATTGAAAATGGTCTGGACATAATTCTAAAGACAGTAGAAACTATGATTATCAGAGAAAGTACTATGCCAATGTAGATAATACAGAAAAAGGAAAAATACATGAATAAGTCAGTAGTTTTGCTTATCTAGGGCAATTAATACCAGGTGATGGCAGATTTGAGACAAATAAAAAAGAGAATATGAATGGCCAAAGTAACATTTAACAATATTAAACAACTTCTCACATCTAAACAGCTGAGTTATGAATTAAAACCAAGAGTGATGTAGCGTTACATTGACTCTCGATTATTGTATGGTGCAGAAACTTGGACGATACGTGAACAATATGAAGATAACAATGAAGATTTTGAAATGTAGTTATATAGATAAATAGGATGGATATTATAGCAAGAAAAAACATGGAGTATTACAAACATTGGAATACATAATTGCTGAATAAGATAATTAAGATACTTGGGACATATACATTGTAAAACTCTTGTTAAAGAATGCGCTAGAGGGAAAAGTGGAGGTGAAGCTTGCAAGAAGAATGGAAAATGTGCGAATAGGGCAACGTAAGAGGTGGACTGAAAGAAGCCAGTGTTGTGTGAGCATGACAATGCTTGACAAAAGTGTTACGGTAGAACAGATGTGCAAATGGCACTTGATGTTGATGTGAGTTCTGTTATTTTGAATTAATGTGGAGTTATTCTGAATGAATGTTATTTTGAATTACTGCCCAGTTCTGATCATTAACCTTCTGATTTGTTTCTGTGTTTTTCAGGACATTCTTGCAGGTATAGCATTTGCAGTTTGCCTGATGGCCGTGACAGTTTTCGTTGTGGGCCCCGTGGACTGCTTCCTCATGTCCCACCCCCTGGCCTTGCCAGTCACAGCTATGGTGTGTATTGTTCTCAGCATGATATATCCGTCCTTAGAGCAGTGGAGCACAGCGCGTGGAGACACCTACACTCGTCCTGGGTGTCTTTTCTGGCATCTATGCAGGCATGTGGCTCACTGGGAAATTAACAGAGTTTGAGTATATACCAGATTCTCCTCCCTACGTCTTGGAACTCCCATCAACAAAGGATCCTTAGCCTCGGAGTTACGCGGCAGGTGTCAGGGACTTTTTTTAATTATAATTTTTCTAACGTTTATCAAAATGGCCATTCTTCACAGCTTGAGCTGGTTATTCGGATATGATCCCAAAGATCCGAGAACCAAGCAGTGCCGTCCAGTAGAACTGCCATATAAGTACGTCTCATATTACATCTCTGCTGTGGCCTCCACATATTTCATTCCTCTTCTATTCTTGAAGCTAAATATAGAACGGCAGAGTTATTACTCTGAGGTTCTCAGTCTGTAGCGTGGTGTTCTGACCTGCACACCTGGTCCAATACTCTCATACCTGCCACACCTGTTGGATACCTGTACACCATACTAACAATAGCAGTTCGACACAAGCGTACAAACAATGTTGATTGTCACTACTATTTATTTCATTTTCAGTACCATCATTGACTGCTTGTAATCATCACTTGATATATCAAAATAAAAGTCACTTGAATCATCAAACAAAAATGTCCTAGTACATCCAGAACAAATCACTTGATCCACCTAAAAATAATAACTTGATCCACCAAAATAAGAATCACTTGATCCACCAAATAAAAATTACTTGATCAACCAACATTAAAAGAAAAATCACTTAAGCCAACACATAAAAATCACTTAATCCATCACATAAAACTCATTTATCCACCAAATAAAAATATCACTTGATCCACCAAATTAAAAAATCACTTATTTCAACACTGGATCTTAGGAGGCCTGGTGTTCCTTGTCAGTGAGAAGTCCTGATCGTTCGGGTCCACATCGATTGACGGACGTCGGTCGCGGCGAATTGGGTAACCTTGAGCATAGCCTACGATGGGTAACGTAATATTCTGTTATGATAATTTGGCGTGTCCAGCGTGTGCCGCATGGTTACACACCCGCTTCACACGGCCAATGATCCGTGGCTTGTTTCCAGATCCGGTCAGGGATATGCACTACTGACGAGCTCAAACGAGAGCGAAACTCGAGTATAGTGCTTCCATATTGACGTTGATAGGCCTTAGGTTCATACCAGAATACGATCAGCGTTGCCAGTAGTGGGTTGCGTTCAATATTTAAATATACAAATCACTTATCCACCAAATACAAATCATTTTATCCATAGGAAAGCAGCACCAACAGCATTTCAACATCAGTATGTTGTAAATATGGACAAAAGTCAAATTAGTATCCATGGAAAGTATGACTGGATACATACAGAAATTGTGTGTATGTGTTCCTATTTAGGAAGATCAGTCAGCCTTAGGGTTGTTGAATTCATTAGATTTTAAAGTTGTGGTTAACAGTATGTGTAAGCATTTCAAAGGAGATGCTGTGATCTGATGCTTATTTATGTGAACTGATGTCTTTTTGCGTGGTCTGATGCTTGTTTACGTGATCTGGTGCTTGTTTATGTGATCAGATGCTTGTTTACGTGATCTGCAAGTTGTAGCAAACATATTATTGCATCTGATCTTGGCCATCGTTCTGAAATGCGTCCTGGGTTACTATGTTTACCATCAGTATTGTGTAAAATAGCTTGTAAGCTCATCAGCTTTAGAAAGATGCACAAACTCAATAAGACAGAACTAATTTGACAATAGACATATTATAGACCTTTACACTTTAGAACTCAGCATCATCAAGTGCTCTGCCAGCTGGTGTAGGCAATCATGTCTCTCCACTCGGTCTTTGGTTTTCTGGATCAAATCTGCTAAAGCTCTTCCTCCATGCCTCCGCCTCAGCCCATCCAGCATCATTTCTCTCCATCTGCCTCTTAGAACCTGAAAGACAAATTCTGAACCAAACATAGGATAAACATATCATTTCAGATTTAAACTTCTGGCGTTAAAATAAACTTGATTGCTTAGTGACAACTGGCAAAATTGATGAGAAATGAGCTAGGGGAAGGCAGAGAGAAATATTTGGATGGCTTGGTCACATGGCGTACTCGGGGCAAGAACAGAGAACTGTCCCAAGATTCTAGTGATCATTTAAGATGGCAAACCTTGACCATCCACGCTTATCAACATGGCACATGATTAGGATGATTAAGATAAGGCGATTTTATGCTTTATTTTTTAAAAATTTCTTAAGGCAACATAAAAACACACTTCGGAGCTGGAAAAAAAAAAACTAAAATAAGTGATAAAACATAAAATTGCAAACACAATTTTGAACTTCCAACACTGACACAACTACACAAACCATATAAAAGTCAGGTGAACAGGTTGGCAGGTAGTGTGCTAACACTTGCCCATCTTCAGCCTTTCACTGCATTGTTCTGATGCATTTTGTATGATCACCAGTATTGCTTGTTTCCTCACGGAATGCCAGATGCCTGGCTGTGTGAATTTGAATGCAGCTTTATATATATTTGGAAATATTTATGGTTTCTTTGTTTCAAATACATATATATAAATATATATATATATTATTGATGTATTATTGTGTGTAAATATTCTATAACACATTATCATGCATATAACAGTCAAAACTATTACTTTATTTTCCTAAACAGTTATGAAACTATCACGCTTTGGTGGTCATTATAGCTGTTCTATTCTTTGTGCTCTTTTTTGACATTATAATAATACCTGTCTGTGGCCTGTTACATTCACTGAAGGTGGAATAATGAGGTGCTGTCTGAAGAGGTTTGCAGACAGACTTTATACCTTTGTGTTGCCTGTGAAGTCTGCAGACTTCTAGGAGTGATTATTTTCTTCTGACTTGTATGTCTACTGAGTCATCCCTACTGTAACCCATTTCGAACCAAGTACGTGTTCATTGCTCACTTCTTACATTAAAAACTTTTCTCAACTCAGTGTCATATCTAGTTAGTGAATGAATCAATTTATGATTGTTACTTTAACTTATGTCGTAAGGTGTTTGTTATGTGGACTTCTTTAGACACAAACATTTGTTAGTTTTAGGTAGCAGATGCTTCGGATAGGTTGAGTACAGTAACACTGACCCCCAGACTGCAGGAGTTATATATGTGCCAGACATTTTTTCTGAGTAGAAAATAAGCAAGAAGGGGAATTGGTCACCACATCCTATAACTCTTGGGTTTAGTACATAAGTCGGTGTTAGGGAGACAATTGGGGACCTTAGACGTGGATTTTTGAGCGGTTTTAGGCCATGACCTATATTTGGAAACAGGTTCCAATCATGAAGGCAGCAGGTTGAACCTGTTGAAGGTTAAGTAATGAAGTGTAGTGGACAGCGTTCATTTGTTGAAGGTTAAGTAATGAGGTGTAGCGGACAGCGTTCATCTGTTGAAGGTTAAGTAATGAGGTGTAGCCGACAGCGTTCATCTGTTGAAGGTTAAGTAATGAGGTGTAGTGGACAGCGTTCATCTGTTGAAGGTTAAGTAATGAGGTGTAGCGGACAGCGTTCATCTGTTGAAGGTTAAGTAATGAGGTGTAGCGGACAGCGTTCATCTGTTGGAGGTTAAGTAATGAGGTGTAGTGGACAGCGTTCATCTGTTGGAGATGAAATAATGAGAAGTGATTACACAGCTATTATCTATCAGCCCACAGCAAAATAACCAGTTGACACCGGCAATGAACCACCTGAAGTGGCTGTCAATATTTGTGGCAGAACTGCATGCCGCTTTAAGTGAAATATCTTCTTCAGTTCTTTCTTATTTAGACCGTGATTCTGGTTTCACATGTTTATGTTATATTGAGACCTCCATCAAGCTTGCCTCTGAGGCCGAGACATTACTTGCAGAGTTCTGACTAGATAACTAGTTTCTCTCTTGATGTGCTAAACTTTAGTAAAAATATGAATAAAATTTGGTGGAACTGCGGTAAAGCTGTGAAAATGTAAACAATATAAAATGACACAAAGTAGTGCAGCTTTACATAACAGAATTACGACACATACAGGTCATTGCGGCGATTAGCCTTCATCAGCAAATAAACACATTCACAATACACAAACATATAGTCACGGAGAAGATCTCCTGTGACTACATTAAGACATGATGACAGGACAAGAAGAATAAAAAGATGAAAAAATGAAAGCAATGAAGAGAAAATGAAAATTGGAAAAAATGTTCCTAACCTCAAAATTCCGAGCTGTGTATAGCCCCGAATATCACTGTTGTCTTCTTTTATACCCAGCCAGGGGAGTGGAATGTAGGATGATGATTGGGTGGTGGGTGTAACGGTTCAGTGAGCATCCCAGGTACTTGAGTGGAAGTGGTACATTGAAAGAAAGGGGGGGGGGGGGGAGGCAGGAAGGTAGGTCAGGAATCTGTCATAGTTGTCTGAGAATGGAATCTGAGGAATCCCAGTGGATGTACTTACAAAGCATGAGTGGGTGCCGGCGAATGGTCTGGCTCTCAGAATTCCGAGCTTGGTATATAATTAAACTTTAGTATTCTATTAGAGACACTGTCTTGTTTTTGCCACCTTGAGTGCTATTTATCAATCACAGTAGACCCCTCACAAGTAAGTTGATAAAAAAACTGACATGACAGCAATTTGGGCATTCCCATACGTGCACTGTCCTCATGTTCAAGAATATGTGTCCAAATACTAATGCGCCTGTCTGGTCTGTCCTCGGAGTGCCGGCCAGATCCGCTGGTCACTCCCTGCAGCACCATTCTCTCCAGGCCATGCTGGTGTATCTGTTCTTCCACATTATACATGAATACAAAGGACTTTGACCACATCTAAATGATGCACATCTGAATACCTCACTCGGTGATGCAGACCCAGCTAATCTGTCCGCCTCGTTTCCCACCACACCAACTTGCCCTGGCGAACTCCGCCAACGGATGTTCCCTATCTGATTTTTTAAATGGAAGCATGCCACTCTGCACGAAGCATGCCTGTCTTCAACCTTCTCAGCAACTCCTGAAAGTTCAACCAGTAAGGACCAGACCATTGTCACACCCTGAAATGGTCAGAGCTTTAATTTTGCACACAAACAAAATGTATGATGTGTTTTAAAGTTTTACAGTATTTACGCACAACTAGTCATGTGATAGTTCTAATCGATGCACGCCAATGAAATCATACTGAATAAGTACATCGCAGACAAAAATAATTTCACCGGGCTTCCGAATTACTTCGTTGGTCACGCGTGTTGGGGTCTTTAATAGATACCTGTCACTTTCTAAGCGGTTGGACACCAGGTGTATTGCACATGCTAAATGCTTGTGTCTCATTATATGCAGACTGGCTAATTGTTTTGTGTTCTCTGTTCATTGTTTTCATTTTATGGTTGATCTGTAGCTAAAGCTATGAGTAATGAACCTAGTCTTTAATTTGTTAATTGATGTGGTTCAAGCATCATCTTTGTTGCACACTGAAGCTATCTGTTAGTGCTTTGAACATTTCCTTTAGATAGTAATGCTTAGCTTAGTGCACAAACTCTTGATTCACTAACATGATCAAAGTGTGGGAGTATACATATACTCTATATTATTGTGGGCAATGTTTCTAATAAAATTTTGCCACAGCAGTGTCCATACAACACACTCAGCTGTCAAAGAGTTTGTAATGTGCTCAGCAAGTACATGGCTCTTCCTATTTTCCCCCATGTCCAAGAAAACAGACACCCAATCCACTACACACAGAGATATGGTCCAGCACTATAAGGTTGCTCAAAAGTGGATGTAAACCCAGTAATATTCACACTGGGGGTGGCTTCCATATGTCTGAGCCATTCCAGATAATTAGAATCAGAATGAGATTGTGTATCGTTTACATCATCTGTCAAATGTTGTATTGTTTTGCTACTACTTACATAACACGAAGAAGAACCACACGTACATTCTTGAATTTAATTTCAGATTGAACCCTGAGGATTTACATCACAAGCCAGATGTAGTGTTATGCCTTCTTGAACCGCTGTTAGGTTCTTCGGGAGTCTCTGTGGCGAAGTGGTCAAGCCGTTTAACTTGTGATCCGAAGGTTGTGGGTTCGATTCCGGGCCGCACCCTTCGGTTTACGAGTTAAATGTTTCGGAGACTCCTGTGGGTCGTCGCTAAAAGCTACGGAGTTCGTGCTTTGTGCGACGCTTTCCGTGCGTCGGAAAGAGACCGAGCCATATGGGATAAAACCCGGTGCGATGAAGTCGACCCTGTCGACTTTTAAGCGACTTTTTTTGAACCGCTGTTAAAAGTTCAAGCTTTTCTAATGAAGACACACGTTTAGACAAACATTGGTGTCCCATTGAGGTTTAAACACAGTATTTCACATCAGATGTCCTTTATTATTCTCATAGCAGCAACAGTTCTTCGCACAATCAGTTTTAAACAGTACTTATCATAGCATGCTCTTCCGTACATGACATAGACACTATGCATATATTAATATTAATTTCCTTTTTTATGTTGCTCTTCATGTCAGTTCATGACTTTGTGTGCTGGTTTGCTTTTCAAAAATGTGTGGTCAAATCATAAATATGGTACAGGAGGAATGTAAACCACAGGAGAATCGGTCATTAAATCCTGAACAATCGAGTAGAGAAGACCGAAACCTGGGTTGTATTTTAGATGTTTCTGGTTTTAGTTTTCGATGCTTCTATTATGCAATTTCCACCTTCATTCTAGCTGTTTTCAATAGTTTTTTTTTTGCATTGGAGTAACATTATTTTGCATAATTGTACACAATTAAATGTTTTATTCTTACAATCATATTGTCAAAATTGATGAGACCAGTGACAATTTTATCTGTTCATAATTGGTGGAAATGCAGTTCCAGAACTTAAATATTCAAATGACATGGTCATCCTCTCAAACAATCTTATGGGAATTGAAGAGTTAAACCTGATTATCAAAAGACAATGAAAATAAATCTTTATTTGAACGTTTAAAAAAAAAAAAAATACCCACTGACACAACTACTTGTCAACCAAAGATCACAATCAGCATATATATATATATATATATATCTGCATCAGAGTTGCAGAGGTTAAACAGCATGAAGAAACTTCCTCAACACCAGGAAACAAATTACAGTAACAGTGATGAGAATATGCATCTGTCCTGTCACAACTAATGGATGTGAATCATGGACAGTTTTGCAGTCACTAATTAGAGAATCAGAGTTTTTAATTTAGCAGAGCATTCTTAAAATAGCATGGGCCAAGGAGGAGACAAATATTGACAGTTGACCAGATCTGAACATTGAAGGAAAGCTCATAAAAAACATGTCTTGGAAGCTGACCTACTTGGGCCATATTAAATGTCACATTAGGATAGCGAGAAGTGACGACAGGATTGGTTTCTGGAGTAAGAGACTGGGGGTTGACCTGCACGAAAGTGTACACAGGACATTGAAAGCATCTTGGGCGCGGAAATGCATGAGGTCAAAGAGAAGGGTTAGAGAATCTGATGAGAGAGACGTTCGGCAAAGGTGCTGCTATATGATGATAAGAATCATACTCGTTGTGGGAGGTCAGCATGACTGAATGGGTAAGCACGCTCTCTTCTGGTTTGCTGATACTGAGGTAGCGGGTTCAACCCCTTACACCGGTCAGCTGGACTAAAATATTGACTTCTGATCCTTGACTTCTCTTCTTCTTCTTCTTCTTTAGCGTTCCGAGCCATTGAGGTTCTTTGCTGCAAATACAATCCGTCTCCATTCGTCTCTCTGGTGGACCTTCTCTTGCCAGTCGTTGATTCCAAGTGCTTGTAGGTCTGTACATGTATTATCTCTCCACCGCCTTCTTGGTCTACCTCGGGGTCTACGATCATTTATTTCCTGAGTGTAAGCGAGTTTTGTTTCCCTATTATCTTCCATTCTTTCTATATGCCCCAGCCATTGTAGTCTATTAGCCTTCATGATACCAGTGATTAGCGGGGACTTAAACAGATCATAAATGTCTTTGTTACTTCTTCTTTTCCACTCTCCACTTTGTGTATCCCTAATGGGTCCAAAGATGCGTCTTAAAATTTTGTTCTCAAAGATCCTTGACTTGGGGATGTAAATTACAAGTACCTCAGAAGTTAGTTTGATGTCGTGGGACACTGGTAAGAGGGAAAAATAATCCACACGCAAACAAAATCAGTCGTGTCTAGCAGTAGTAGCACGTGTGTGGATTATTACGCTTGAGTTCAAAGCCAGCAAATGTAAACCAAATATATGTGGTTTGTGGAAATCAAATCATTTTGTTTTGTTTGAGTAAAATCAGGTATTAATTGTTGGATCAAATCATTTGTATTAATTGTTGAATCAGATCATTTTGTATTAATTGTTGAATCAAATGAGTTTGTATTAATTGTGGGATTCCATTGACTATTGTTACTGTTGAATGCAGGTTGTTTTGTATTATTTGGTGAATAGCTGCTTTTGTGTTAATTTAAGTATTACTTGTTAGTTCTGCATTAATTGTTGGATATTTTTCACGGTTGAAGTATTACTTTTTTGAAGTTAAGAAGTAATCTATAATTTGAAATTGGTATATTAAGTGCGATTACTGTTGTTGATTCCTTTTTCCTGTCATTCCTCTCCTAGCTTGAGATGTCTGGTTGATTTCTTTGTTTTCTGTCATTCCTCTCCTAGCTTGAGATGTCTGGTTGATTTCTTTGTTTTCTGCCATTCCTCTCCTAGCTTGAGATGTCTGGTTGATTTCTTTGTTTTCTGCCATTCCTCTCCTAGCTTGAGATGTCTGGTTGATTCCTTTGTTTTCTGCCACTCCTCTCCTAGCTTGAGAACCCAGTTTGAACCCATGAGCACCAGGTGTACAGGCAAGTGTCTAGCCACTACACCACCACCACTCTCACATTATGATATAGATATGTACAAATGATTCAGAAAACCAAAGACAGATCTATGGAGAGTCTATGCCAGCTGGCACGGCACTTGATGATGATGCTATATAAATGAAGTTGTGTGTTGACACAAGCCTCCTCTGGCAAGCCCTGACACACCATCTCCTCCACTATTTTAGTAATGTACATCATCATTCTCATTCACTGATTCTGACATTTATCATGGTCATCAAGTACCCAGCTGGTCTGGGTGATGAATTCTCTTCACAACTCCACTTGTCTAGCACTGTCAGTCATTTCATAATCTGATACCTTTACTTGCCGTGATGCTAGACTATCCTGAATATTTTCTCACTGCCCTCCTTTCTTTCTTTTTCTTTGTTCATTAATATTTCCTGTTGTTCCAACTTTAAAAAAAATGATTTGCCACAAATGTTGTCTCTTTCTAATATCTGAAATTTCTCCATGTCTTAATTTCTTTCTTTGTTCATTAATATGTCTAGTTTTTCATGTATGTACTAACTTAAAAAAAATGATGTGCCACAAATGTTGTTTCCTTCTAATATCTGCCTTTTCTCCACGTCCTAATTTCTGTCAGAACATGTAGACATCTCCTGGTTGTCCATCTATGGTATTTGTAACAGAAATCATGTATCCGTGGCTTCGTTGTATTTTCTTTACTTGTTTTCTAATTGCCTAGGTTTCATAATCACATGTTTACATTGATTCTATGTCATACGTAAAAATTCTTCTTCTGTCTTCTAATGATAACTTATTGGCACTTGTTTTTCACTGTTGACACAATATATCAAAATGCCTGGTTGAGGCACTCTCTCAGATGATTGGCAGAAATATTTCGAAATATTACAACATTGGGAATGACTTATTTTTGTGCCAAGCAATTTAAGAGATTTATTGAGAAAACAATAGATTTTTGGGCCTTTTATAAATGCATGGCATTTAGCTGTTTCATATTGGTTGTACAGGGTGTTTACAAAGTCTCACTACATTTTGTATATAGATCAAATTTAAAAAAAAAAACAAATTCTGTTTTTTTCCGTTGATACCACCGTTCTGTTTGTAGTGCAAAGAATTACTCCAGCAGATGACAGCCATTCACTGTATATTGCTTCATGATGGACTTGAGCAAATTTTTTAATGACATCATGTACTTCATTTTTCAAATTTGTTCTACAAAGTATACTGAGACTTTACAAACACCGTATGCATGAATGTGAGAGGTGCATTGCACTGACATTAAAGGGATGATTGATAGGTAGGTGGGTGGATGAATTGACTGATAGGTAGACAGACAGACTACCACTAGAGAAACTCAAAGCAGAATTAAACTATGTCTAAAGAAGATAATTCTAAGGCAGTGGATCCCAGACGTGCTTCGCTGGTGTGACATGAGAAAATAGCTATGTGTGGGACAGTTTCGAGGTAGATGAACAATGTAGACATTGATACTTTTGGTGTGCCAAAAACAGTCATTTTTTAATTTACTTTATTATTTGTGAGATGGTATGAATAGAAATGTGTAGTATTTTCTAGATGTTTCCGGGATGTATACGGAATATTAGTATTATTGACTACATATTGTGAATAAGTACAAGAAGGGTTAAGCTAACTGTCAGGTCACCAACCATTCACAACTTCTATCTATTGTGTGATTGAGTTGTATGTGGTTGTTGCTGTGTGCTCTCTGGATGTATCATTGTATGGTATTGTGGTTCCATCATCAGCTGCAGCAGGTTAGCCAGTTTGAAGATCACGTTCGTCACACATGGATAACTTCCATAAAGTGTCCCAGTCTCCCCCTTTAGATCACACATGGATACATCCATAAAGTGTCCCAGCCTCCCCCTATAGATCACACA
Source organism: Cepaea nemoralis (assembly GCA_014155875.1). Classification (NCBI taxonomy): domain Eukaryota; kingdom Metazoa; phylum Mollusca; class Gastropoda; order Stylommatophora; family Helicidae; genus Cepaea; species Cepaea nemoralis. The sequence continues at coordinate 416,777 of JACEFZ010025330.1, forward strand.
TGGATACATCCATAAATTGTCCCAACTTCCCCCCATAGATCACACTTGGATACATCCATAAAGTGTCCCAGTCTCCCCCTATAGATCACACATGGATACATCCATAGAGTGTCCCTGCCTCCCCTCAAAGATCATGCATGAATACATCCATAAATTGCCCCAGCCTCCCCTCATAGATCACACTCATGGATACACCCATAAAGTGTCCCGGTCTGCACGCCCTCCCCCTCATAGATCACACATGGATACATCCATAAATTGCCAGCTTCCCTCATAGATCACACATGGATATACAGTATCCATAAATTGCCAGAGTTTCCCTCCATAGATCATGCAAGGATAGTTTCAACACAGTGCAACAGTGAGGTTTCACAAATGTGAATACCGCAATCGTGTATGCCATAAATACGCTGTTCGTGGGTAGGTTTTTAAATTGTGAAATGTAACTTATGCAATGAGCTTTCACTTTATTTCCAGCTGTAAAGACACTGCTAACATGCACGTAGGTCTTCCGTTGTTCTATCATTATCTGAGAAGAATAGGTGTTTGATGTGCTACCTCTGGATCGGGGGGAGCATAACGTCCTCAGGTTACCAATTGTGAAACTTTACAGCTCCACAATGATTCATAAAGCCATAAGCAGCTACCCTACCACTCAGCAACTGTGACCCTAAACATTGTTTAAACAAAACGTTAGAAGGTGAACTCTTGAACCTTGTTAACAAATAATTGTGTTTAGAGACAGGTCTTTGCTTCATCGGAAAACTGCAATGATGTGTAGTATTCTGTTGCAGATTAATGATGGCTTTTACAAAATATACGCTGTTTGTCATTTTGAACGCACAAATGTGCTCCAGCTTGTCTGGAAAGGAAAAGCAGCGAGGAAGGGAACTGTCCACCCTATCTCATATGCTGCGGTCTAGTCTACGGGTAGGCCTAACATTTCACACTCCAAGAGCAGTGTCTGTCTGCTGTGGAACTAGCGTTATTTTCTATTTGTCATTCAATCATGGTTTGTAAGCGCACATATGGTATTATTTGGTTGCAGATTAATAATGGCTTTTATAAAATCAAAGTTTATAGTTGTTAGACACACATGATTGTTACATTAGGAAAGTATCAGGCATGTTTATTATTTTGGTGCAGATTAATAATGGCTTTTATCACATATAGTCTATTCTATTTCTTCAACGAATCATTGATTTTGGAGAAAAAAAGTTGTTGTGTGAAGTAATAATAATGTTTTAGTTGTTAGTTTGTTGTTTTTGTGTGTGTGCGTGTGTGTTGAGAACCTTGAAGCGTTTGCTCTGATACTGGACATGTGGACTGACCTTGCCTTTTTGTCTTCCAAGTTTTCATCCCACTCATTCCAAACATCTTCAAATCTCCATACGTGGTGTGCAAGATGTGGGTATATAGCATATTGCCCATCATAGGAAAATCTCTGACTCTAATAATATTGCAGTATGATAGCTATTTAGTCATCTGTATTCTTAATAATTGAGATATGGTCCCTTTGTTTGTCAGATGGCATCTGTGAGCAGAATGCCCCACAGCCTGGTTGGGGTCAGGTGGTTGACCACAGTGCACATCCCCTTAGTTTCCTGTTTGAAGTAAATATTTCTTAGAAGACAAGGTCGGTGTGGCTGAAAGGATAAGAGCACTTGCTTTTAAACTTCCTGTGCGCTGATGGTGGGGCAGTGGATCCATTCCCCACGCCGGTCATTTGGACAAAAGTTGACTTCTTGTTCAGAAAGCACTGGCAAACTACAAAAATATGCACGTTCTCTGTAAGACCTTACTATCAGTCCTGTTGATTTTCTAGGGGTAATTTGACATTCGGTAGTTTGCCATTGCTTTCGGAACAAGAAGTCAGTGTTTTAAGTCCAACTGGCCGGTGTAGGGAATGACCCCACCACTCTGGCATCAGCTCACTAGCAGTAGCCAGCATGCTTTTTGCCTCTGGCCACATCTAGATATCCACATCATACAAATAACATGCAATGTTTTTTTTATCAAAAGACTTTCAATATTTATGGGGGGAAAATTCTACCTCATTCAACCTGCTTCTACAGCTTTGGTTATAATTTAGGTCTGTTTTTATTTTGGGCGAATTTCTATGATGTTTCCTTTCATTTTTCTCTTCGGAGTTCATACTTAACAAGGTTTGTTAAATTTGTCCATCTGTGCTCGTCGGGTTGGTTGGGTCTTATGGGGCTTACACCCTTCGGCATTTTGTATTTTGCGTTGAGTTGGTCCTGATGAGGACTGGTCTTGAAGAGGACCGCCAGATTCAGTAGCCTTTCAGTTATTTCTTGTTTTCTCTAAAAGGACTGTTTTTGTCAGGGCAATATTAAACTAAATGTTAAATGATGTTAAATGTATTAAAGTTCTCTCAGAGCTCACGAACGTTCTTTGTTAAACATCTAGTCTTTGTTATTAGTGACACGTTTTTATCTCCTGTGTCACATACATCATTTTTATGTTTTCAAATATCAAATCCTGCCTTCTGTTGCAATTTAGTAATGAATTTTAAATTCATTCACTACTAGATTTTTAAAAAAACCGCTATGGCAGATTACTTTTTTGTGTTTTTCAAACAAAGGCTTGCATATAATATTATCCGCAATTTGTCAAAATTGCACAAATATTTTTCTGGTTATATGGAAAATCGGGTAGCTGTAAAAATGTTTTGTCATTACTTTCTAACTGCGTGAAGCATGCTGTTGTCATATGTGTGTGACACGTGATGAATGAGTGTTTGCAATATTTGTAGCTTTAGCAGAAGGACGATAGCTTTTAGAAATACTGGCACAGCATTCTGGTTTAACAGCTGGTGTGTTTGTTTTTTCTGCCACAAGTTAACTGGTTTGTGAGCACTATATTTTCAAAGGTACTATTGTTTTTAGATACAAGTATTAACTATATGGGAGAGATTAACAATGCATTACAAATGAGAATTGTCAAATGTTATGTATATTCAACAATACTATATGGCGGGGACAAGGAACAAGCAATTAGAAAGTTAAATAGAGGCCCTGGAGATGTGGATATACAGAAGATTATGTCATATTTCATGATTACATAAAAATAATCAAATACAGAGGTTCTAGAAAAACTGGGTAGTGAAAAGAGAGTTGATGAAAGAAATAAAAGATAGGCATGTGAAATATTTCGGCCACATTAAAAGACAGAATACTTTAAAAAAAAAAAAAAAAAAACTATGCTGGAGGATAAAGTTGAATGAAAGCGAGCAAGAGGTAGGCAACGATACAAAATGGAATATAATGTCAAGAGATGAGTGAACAGCAGTCTGACAGAATGTAAAGTCAAGGCAAGAGACAGACAGTGTTGGAAAACCATTGCAGCCAACCTTCATTGTGGAGATGGCACCTGATTGATTGATTAATTGAAGGCATGAGCAATAACACTTGAAACCAATCTATCACTTCTGCCTGTCACCTCCTATCAGAGCATAGGCCCTGCTGTTTGCTGATGTGTTCATGGTTGGTTGGATCTGGCAGCTGACTTCTCTACGGGAAGGGGTCACTCATGCCAGTCTTCCTGAGTCTCCTCTCATGACATGTTTGCCCAGACATACAGGACTTCAGATTGTCCCATGTACAGGACTTCAGATTGTCCCATGTATGGGACTTCAGATTGTCCCGTGTTTAATGCTGAATCCTACTGTCTCTTAGAATGTTCATATATTGTTGAAGTTTACAGATTTTTCCACTATTCTTCTGTCTCTTAGATTCTTCATATCTAGTTGAAGTTTACAGTTATTTCCATGATGATAGTTCTGTCTCTTGGCGTTCATATGTGGTTGAAGTTTACAGATCTTTCCACGATTCTTCGGACTCTAATAAGTGGTCATATATAGTAGAAACATACAGTTAGTTATTTCCACAATATTCCTGTCTCTTAAACTGTTCATATATAGTAGAAACATACAGTTAGTTATTTCCACAATATTCCTGTCTCTTAATTGTTCATATATAGTAGAAAACATACAGTTAGTTATTTCCACAATATTCCTGTCTCTTAAAGTGATCATATATAGTAGAAACATACAGTTAGTTATTTCCACAATATTCCTGTCTCTTAAACTGTTCATATATAGTAGAAACATACAGTTAGTTATTTCCACAATATTCCTGTCTCTTAAATTGTTCATATATAGTAGAAACATACAGTTAGTTATTTCCACAATATTCCTGTCTCTTAAACTGTTCATATATAGTAGAAACATACAGTTAGTTATTTCCACAATATTCCTGTCTCTTAAACTGTTCATATATAGTAGAAACATACAGTTAGTTATTCCACAATATTCCTGTCTCTTAAAGTGATCATATATAGTTAGAAACATACAGTTAGTTATTTCCACCAATGTTCCTGTCTCTTAAACTGTTCATATATAGTAGAAACATACAGTTAGTTATTTCCACAATATTCCTGTCTCTTAAGGTGTTCATATATAGTTTATGCTTACAGTTAGTTATTTGCATGGTGTTTTTAAAAACTACCATGATATTTATTTGCATGGTATCTGTAAAAGCTGCATTGATATAAGACATAATTATTAAAGAAACATTTTTAAAATATAACCCTGAGAGAAGACAGAACAGAGTTTTTAAAAGCAACTAGCCAAGGTCACTTGCTGCCAATTGCTTACTCCAAATACTGACTGGTCGATCCTATCAGAGGTTAAGTACAACACAGAGAGTGCTGCAGGGGTACACTGCATTCCGTCTCTACACACTAGACACAGAGATAGAATCAGTACAAGCTCTACCCACTAGACCTGATAGAGAGACCACACATCCCCGGTCTCCTCGTGTGGTAGAGTGTATGCTAGTTGTTTCTCTGCCAGGTCTCTACCTATCCGATGTGCCGTGTGTTATTTGGGCACATCCTGCTACAGTCAGCAGTGTCACAAAAACTCGCGCAGCTTCCCCAGTAGCACCACATGGATCAGTTAGATTGATTGATTGATTGATTTGGGAACCAACATCAGTTTGTAGAATCACATGCTCAAGACCAGTGCCAGCATGTCGTCACTTGTACATGCAAGCCTCACTTGCGACTCATTGGTCAAAGACAATCATATACTCTCGTGTTAAACTATGCTCTTGTACATACACATGTATATAGATATTTATGTTTGTATTTTCTTATCTGCTTTTTTATAGTCTTCACTTTGGTTTGTATAGTCGCTATTGTTAATTTGATATGAGGTAATTATTTTCTTCTGTCAAGTACTTGTTACTTCATGTTAGGCAACCGGAGGACATTATCACTGTCCCATGCCTTATTGCTTTTTTTTTTTTTTTGCTGTCACCAAATAAGTCTTGACTATTTTATCTCAGTTAACAGTGTTGGTTTTCCTTCTTGGAGTAGCATGGATGTTGATGTCTGCGAGTACGAGTGTTGAGATTAGATGGGACATTGGAGATTCACTTTGTGGCTAAGTGTGTTGGGAGTTTCAGGATCCGTGTTGTGGTTAAGTGTGTGAGAGTTTGAGCATCCTCGTGTTGGCTGTCTGTTTACAGCTTCAGATGATCCTTACCATGACTCTGTGTGACGCGATTTTGAGGATCCTTGCTTCGTTTCTATTATCCCCAGCCAATAATACTCAAGCAGTGTGCGTGATGTTTACTGGTAGCGTGTACAAGGTAAAGTGATGTGAAGTGTGAGAGAGCATACCGCAAGGTGACTAGCCATGAGGAGTCATCCAGATATCAGACTTTCTTTTGTTCGCAACTCCCCAATATGTAATGAAGAGACTGGGAGCCTCAAATGGAGATCGTGTGTGTTAGGGCATTAGATGTGTGCCACAACTTGGTCTGTTGTTACAATGGTCAGGTATAAAACAATCACATCAGCAGGTTAGACAAAAGCCAGCGGACCGTATCTTCAAACTCCAGCCAGGTCGCTGTGGACTTGGAGCACACCTCCACCGAATGAATGTCTGAAAGTCTGCAGCCGTGGAGCACTAAGGCAACTTGCAGGGTCCGTCCTGCTGGACTGTTTGCTGCCCATATTGTTCCGTGTGCAGTCTGGTGATCATCTGATTATGCGGTTGGCGGTCATGTTTCGCCATCACTCGATCACCACAGCCGTGGATGAGCTCCGTGTTCTTGTCTCGACCATGCCACGTGGCTAAGCCATCCAGGTACCCAATTCTCTGCCTCCCCCCGCCCGCCGAAAAACCTCTTATCTGCTGCCATTTTCCCGCCTCATGACGCCGAGAAGCCTCATGCCAAAGGTTTCGGTAATATCCTGCGTCCATCTTCGAGCCGGCCGACCCCGCCAATTGTTCCAGAAACCACACCTTCCATCCCTCATCTCTCCATACCACTGCGACGTGCAATCTGGCCAAGTGGTTTCAGTTCCCCAGACATGATACTGTCTATCGGCCAGATTTCTTCAATGTTCAGATCTTGTAACATTTCAGCGGTTATCCTCTCTGCCCACGATATTCTAAGAATGTTTCTATAATATTTCAGCTCAAAAATCCAAATTTGTCTTCCTTAGTAATTGTAGAATGGTCGATGAATCACATCCAAATGTTACCATTTAAAAGATGCGTGTTCACACCAATTGTACTTTTAACTTGCTGGAGGCAATGGAATCATCATCTTCCACTTCTGGCGTCATGGGGAGGAATAATTTGCGCCCTGTGGGCGGCACTGGATAGTGTCATTCCGTGTGATTGTACAATGTCTTTGATGTCGTCAATCCATTTTCTTCTTGGATGTCCTCTTGGTCTCGTCGCAGATGATCTTTAATGTAAGGCCAGTGAAGGTAGTTGATGGTGTTGCATTCTAACGACATGGCCAAACCACTTGATCTTCTGTCTTTCAATAAATGTGGCACAGGGTGTTATTTCCACAGTCTGTCTGATAACATAATTTCTTACTCGGTCTCGGATTGTTAAGTTGGAAGCTCTCCTCAGGCATCTCATCTCGCAGGTATTTATTTTGCGAAAGTGTGATTTGGATAAAGTCCAAGTTTGAAATTGGTAGCATTGGGTTGGTGTGAATATTGGTAGCATAGGGTTGGTGTCAAGATGCAATGGAATAAGTACAGAAAAGTAAACAAGAATTCTCGGCCATCTGAGGAAGATCACAATGACAACAGATGAATGGAACACCGCGGCTGCTTAACCGAAGTGGTGAGATTCCAGACCTCACGATCTGAAGGTTGGGGGATCGATGCTAAGCTTCAACATTCGGTTCATAGTTGCCATTATCTTGGAGACGCCTAGGTGTCGTCACTGGAGGTACACAGTTGGTGTTTTGTATGACACTTTCAGCAGGCAGCATAACGGAAAGAGACCAAGCCATTGGGGATTTAAAAAAGAAATTAGTTGCATATTCTTTACAGGACGTAGCAGTCAACCCTAGCATTTTTTGGTTGTTCATGATTCTTGGGCAAGTTTACGTTCAGTAGTTTGCCACTGCTGTCCGAACGACCGGTACCCATACTATTAAATTAAAAAAAAAAACCAACGCAAGGCGGCCTGTTGCCAAATCACCCACATCTATGTTTTCGAACGCGGTTATGCGGGATTACGAGAGAGTGCACAGAAGGTAAAGGGGCCGAAAACACTCAAAGGGGGGGGGGGGGGGGGTATGGTAAATTCTGATTATCAGAAACCTCCTGTCGTGCTTGCTCCCTGGCGGAGTTCTTATCACCACTGTCAACCCTCCTGTGTGGCTTAATACGGTATGCATGGTACGACATATTGATACATTTTGCTTTCCTTATGGGGCCCGGTAATAAACGGGTGACCATACACACTTTGTTCGTGCTTCTTTTGTTCGCTACTTTATTTGTTTTTAGCCCGTCTTATAGCGAACAAAATTGGTTGAATATTGATTAGTTTTGGACAACTCTGCACTTCTCACATAGTAGGTTTTGCAGAGTTGTCGCCCTTAGGTTGAGCAAGCAACAGGATGGGGCTTGGGACCTGCAGTTAGTGCAGCACAGATAGTATAGTATGTCCACATTTGTTTGCCTTCATTCACGATCAATTATTTTGAAAACTGTCTGTTGCATCGTTATGAAATTTTTCCAGCCGTCTTATATTTACCCCCACCCAAGGAATATGTCTTTGATAGGTCCAAAAACAACTTAAATCATTGAAAGCGGCGACATTCCTTTGATGTTTTGCTTAACAACTAGTGATTTCTCGCTACAAAAGTTATGTTTACGGTAATGGGGACCTGCAAATTCAGATGACAAACAAAGGCGTATCCGGATTCGTATGGGAGTGGGTGCAATGAAAGAAGTAGCTTACAATCGACAGGGTCGGCTGCATTGCACCGGGTTTTTATCCCATATGGCTCAGTTTCTTTCCGCAGCGCGGAAAGCGTCGCACAAAGCACGAACTCCGTAGCTCCAGCGACGACCCTCGGGAGTGTCCGAAAAAAATGCACTCTTGAAATGAAGGAATCGAACATACAACCTTCAATCCATCCTTTCTCCAATAGTCCTCTTCCTCTTTCAACACATGGTCCTGACGTTTTTTCCAGTAACTTTTATCAATATTTAATAGCGCGGACAGACAGGTAGTTAGGTAGGTAGGTAGGTAGGCAGAAAGGTAGGTGGGTGGGTGGATGGCTGGCTGACTGTGTGGGTGGGTCGGACGGTCGGTCGGCCGGCCGGCAGGCAGGTAGGCAGATAGATAGATAGATAGATAGATAGATAGATAGATAGATAAGCAGGCAGTCGGGGCGGGACGACGGACAGACAGACAGACAGACAGACAGACAGACAGACAGATAGATAGATAGATAGGTAGGTAGGTAGGTAGGTAGATAGATAGATAGATCCCCGCCAGAAGCCGGGCCTTGTCAGCTAGTTTATTTATATAATCACGTTTCATGAAAGAACCCCCATTTGGAGACACCTCTGAATCTTCGCGCTGTTTGTTTCAAAACGGAAATCACGTGACAATTTCAAAATCTGCCGGGACGTCTCTTGGTGAAGCTGTAATACTGTTAAAATCATGGACGTAATCTCTAAATCTGCTGTAAAATCTCCAGAACAAAAATATTTTTGTTGGGTGGACATAATGATAAGGTTATATACTAAATCTCATCTTTTTACCTCAGATGGTTACTGAGATATTGAATTTTATATTGAGGCAACAAAAAACACACTATAGTAGTAGTGGGACGCAGAGGTGTTTCCAAGGCACCAGGGCCGGGTTATATACTGGCCAAGACCTATTGACGCGTCCTCGTCGAGCGTCCTGGGCAACAGGTCCCTTCGGGGTCCTGGCTAAAGTCAGTAGGATCGCCGATTCCTCCGAAGTCGGAGAGTGTCTGCCTGTACGGCGAGGAACCACCATCTGCACACCAATAAGCCAGACATGGGACAACGGATACTCACGCAAACCTCAGGTCCTGTATGACATCACACTGATGTTGGACAACAGGATGCCTTCATCCGACATACAGGACTTCGCGTTGGAGCTCAAGCCAACGAACACAAGCAAGCAAGCAAGCAAGCAAGCAGCAGCAGCATAGTAGTAGTAGAGTAGTAGTAGTAAGTATAGTAGTAGTAGTAATAGTAGTAGTAGTCCTCCATCATCATGTGCCAGTCGATAAGCGTGGGCGGTCATGTTTTGGCCATCTCACTCGATCAGTGGATCAGTAGTAGTGTAGTAATATAGTAGACACAGTAGTATTGGTAGCAGCAGCAGCAACAATAGTAGTAGTTGTGGAATAAGTAAAATCTATAGTATGCTGACCAATAAAAAAAAATGTCGTTTGCAACGAGGAAAAGAGGGTTGAGGGCTACATAGTACCTGCACTTTTGTATGGATGTGAGGCGTGGACAATGAGCAAACAGGCTGAAAAACATCTGATGGCTGTGGAAATGTGGTTTTTGAGGAAAATGCAAAAAAAGTACCATGGACAGACAGAAAAACCAATGACCAAGTCCTATAAACAACAAATGAACATCGTAAACTGATTAGAAAAAAATAGACGTAGACAGTCAACATTTTTTGGGTTTCGTTATGAGAAAAAATAAATTGGAGAACTTGGCGACAACTGACAAGATCGAGGGGAAGAGAACAAGGGAAGGCAGAGAAGTAATTACCTGGATGGTTTTCCACGTGGCATGGTCGAGAAAAGAAAACTGAGCTGATCCACGACTCTGGTGATCGAGTGAGATGGCGAAACATGACCGCATGCGCGTATCCGCATGGCACATGATGATGAGATGATAGTAGTACCTGCAAAAACAGAGGAAGGTCCAACGCAATGGTCTAACCCAGTGGTTCTCAACCGGAGGGGATCTCCCCCCCCCCCCGGGAATTGTAGGGTTTTCAGGGGAGGAATGAAGATTATTTCAAGATCGCGTTAATACAAGAACCGATCACTTGATATTGTTTTTCCCTTCATACTGTACGGTTCTGTACGTCTCACCCTTCTAAAATTCAATTTATAAAGTAAGTAGACCCACAAATCACGTTTTATGTGGACGTCTAGACTTGTTTTAGTATGTGCTATTTAATTTAGTTTCCATTATTACGTACACTGTGTAGGGGCGGGGGCGGGATTTTTAGGTAGGTGAATGACATTCTGAAAATATGGTGAAGTGGGGCACGGGCCAAATTTTTAGGTAGGAAATACGAAACAAGAGGGGGGGGGGGGGGGAGGGATGATGTTCTGAAATATGGTGAAGGGGGCAGGGCCAAAAAAGTTGCGAACCACTAGTCTAACCAATTACTTCAGTCTATTGTTTGGGCGAAGTCTCACAAAAAGATTGAAGTCGAATTTGTTTACACTCAACAGCCACACACGGCCTCTATAATAAAACCGCCCGCCCATGTCTTATGTTTGCCTCGTCCACTCACCCAGGCCGAGGAAGGTCACTTTGCCATACTAGCCCTTTCAGGAAATTGGACGTCTTAGAGTTCATGTCCGCCTGTATTTTCCATTCCATGTGGACACTGCCGGCCGAAGAATCATTTCATTACAGCTGTGTGGTTGCTTGCTTCTGGCTTGTTGGTTCTTCACTGACTTTGATTGTTTGCACAGGGATAGGTCTTGATTGAGTTGAGTCAAGAATTGACATCACAGCACTCGGGGACATTCTCATATGTGCTCCGTCCTCATCTTCAACAGCCAGAGAAGAGTCCAAATACTAATGGTACTATCTGCAGTCCTGAGGGAGGGTAACTTAATGCTCTTAGACAACTTATAGAAAAATCAATCGAATTCAATGAAACACTCTACTTAGCCTTTGTCGACCAAGAAAAGGCACTTGATAGAGTAGATAGAAACAAGCTGTGGGAAATCCTTAAACAATATGGGGTGATTACACATCTAAAAAACCTATGTAAAAGTTTATACAAACAGTGAATGCATAGTGAGAGCAACTGGAGGACACTCAGAACCCTTCACCATAAGATCTGGAGTACGACAAGGTTGTGTCCTGTCCCCTCTCTTGTTTATAACATATATAGACAACATATGTAAAGAAACCAGCCAAGCAGAGACAGCAAGAATACCACATGACGAGAACACAGAAGAAGAAGCATCTGCAAATCTAACCATTAGAGAACTCCTGTTTGCGGACTGACCAAGCACTAATAGCAAAATCAGAAGCTGAATTACAAGACCACATGAATAGTCTAAACGAAATGTGTAGGGAACATAACATGAAAATTAGCACAAGCAAAACAGAGGTAATGACTATAACTAAAGAAGAACAAACAACAACAATTCACCTAAACGAACATCCCTTGAAACAAGTAAAGAGTTTCAAGTACCTAGGAAGTATAATATCATCAAATGGCAGATCAGAAGACGAGATCGAAAATAGGTGCAATAAGGCAAATCAACTCATTGGACAAATGGCACCAATACTAAAGAACAAACATGTATCAATAACTACTAAGAAAGCACTTTACAACACAATCTTCCTACCAACTCTATGCTACCAATGCCAAACCTGGACAATGACAGAAAAAGAGAAAAGAAAAATCACAACAACAGAAATGAGGTTCCTGAGAAGAGTACTCAACGTATCAAGAAGAGATAAGATCAGAAATGAAGAAAGCATGACTAAAGTGGGGATTAAAGCAGCACTAGATTTTATTAGAAAGCAGCAAGTCAAATGTTTTGGCCATGCAAGTAGGTTACCAGTCAACAGCATCCCACAACAAGCAATGATGTACAGACCAGATGGAATCAGAGGAAGAGGCCGACCACGTAAACGTTGGACGGAGGGAATAGCAGAGTCCATGGGAATATCGATATATGAAGCCCATAATCGGGCACTCTCACGATGTTTATACTTCACCTCGACACCGCAAGGTACAAGAGGAACATGATGAGATGAAATGAGATGAGATGGGATGAGATGAGAGAATGCCGCTATATTATCTCCGATTTATGTGTTCTTTCACGCTACACACAAGATTCCAGAGGACCCAAACCACATCTGCCTTAACATGCATCAATACCTCACTAAGAGGTGCAGATCCAGCCAGTCTGTCCGCCTGCTCGTTTCTCGCCACACCAGCGTCGCCCTGAGGAAACAGATCCAGCAGATAGGTAAGGAACACATGTAACTGTTGTCATCTCGTCTTGTAGTTGACCCAAGGAGAACCTCAAGCACTGGCCAAGTATCAAATATGTTTGGATGGTTGTGGATTCAGTTTGAAGACTAAGTTTAATCTTTATGGTCTGACTGGCGTCCGGGTCATTGGGGACCTGAACGGGATTAGTATGTTTCCGGGATATGATGATGTGGACACTTGCCTCGGTACAGAGTGCCGTCTCCACGGGGATCGTGTTACACGGGTCACCTTCCCATCTCCAAGATCAGAAACAAACAGGTTGTACAACACCGGTATTGGGATTTAGCACCCGCGGAGAGATATATAAGAATGAACACATGGCGTGGGTTAGCATTGCACATTAGGACCTGCTGGTTTAGCATTGCGCGTTAGGGCCTACTTGTTTAGTATTGCACGTTGGGACCTGCTGGTTTAGCAATGAACGTTGGGACCTACTGTTTTAGCTTTAAACGTTGGGACCTACTGGTTTAGCATTGCACGTTGGGACTTGCTGGTTTAGCATTCCGCGTTAGGACTTGCTGGTTTAGCATTGCACGTTGGGACCTACTGGTTTAGTATTGCACGTTTTGACCTACTGGTTTAGTAATGCACGCTGGACTTGCTGGCTTTGACCTTGGCATGTTTTCTCCACGGAATTGGGTCGTGTATTGTCAACAGACTTCAACGCATTGATCAAAGGGGAAGAATTACACGTGAGAATGGAGGTAGAGGCTGCCACGGCGAGAAACGAGCCGAAGGATAGTATATCGCCAAATGCGACCTGCCATTTTTACAGATGGACGATATATTATTCGTACCACGGTCATCGGACGCTGGCTCCGTGGCCAAGGTGTTTCCTCACGTAATTCGTAATCCTGTATACCGTTTCCGACACACAGCTGCGGCGATTTGACAGCAGACCGATATGCGTTAGGTTTTTATTATGGGTGCCTTTCGTTAAGAAAGCAATGGCAAACTACTGACAGTAAACTTGACACGAGATCACAAACAGCAAAATAAAATAAATATATGTTGGGGTTGACTGCGGAGTCCTGTAAGAGAACACTTTCATCATGTTATTTGTTTTGTTTCGTAGTATCTTCCACAATTTCAATGCTCTGTGAACGGAAATTTACAATATAGTACTTCTCCATTTGATTGTGTACAATTTTTGGACAAAACCTACATTTTACTGGACACCGGATCAGCTAAAATTCTTAAAAGCAAAAATGTGTGTCTTTTTCTGTCCATCCGACTGTCCTGCTGCTCTCACATAGCGTAGTTTCACCCCCAGACAACCAGATGTTAATTTTTCCAACGGCAGACGCAATTTTGAATCATGTTCCAAAACCCACCCGGCGGAAGCAATGGCCGACTGCTGGGTACCGTACTGGCTGTGTCCCAGGACACGTCACAACAACCCTACACAGGTCATTGACCTCCGGGGATAATTTTCTATTGATAAAACGTCACCTGCCGTGACGTAAGTAGTTATTTAACTCTTACAGAACGTCGGGTTTCTCTGTAATGTGCAGGATACTTGTGTCGCCTTGACTTTTCATGTTTAAACCCAGAAGCCAAAAACAAGAGGTTGAACAATTTGCTGCCTGGCATATTTCGCTGCATATCGTCAGGTGTGTCATCATCATCATCATCATCATCATCATCATCATCATCATCATCATCATCATCATCATTATCATCATCTCATCATCATCATCATCATCATCATCATCATCATTCATCATATCATCATCATCATCATCATCATCATTGTGCCATGCCGATAAGCGTGGGCGGTCATGTTTTCGCCATCTCACGCGATCACCTGTGTTCTTGTCTCGACCATACCACGTGGCCAAGCCATCCAGTTATTTACTTCTCTGCCCTCCACTTGTTCTCTTTCCCCTCAATCTTGCCAGTTGTCATCAAGTTCTCCCATTTATTTCTTCTCATAAGTGTCCAAAAATTGTGACTGCCTACGTCTAATTTCTCTAATCAATTAACGGGTTTTCATTATTATGTGTTTTGTTTGCAGAACTTATTCATTGGCTTTTATATATGTCCTTTGTATTCTTTGTATTTTCCTCAGAAATCACATTTCCACTTTAGTCATTTCCGTTGTTGTAATTTTTCTTGTCTCTTTTTCTGTCATTGCCCAGGTTTAGATGGTAGCTTAGAGTTAGTAGGGAGATTGTGATGTCCAAGTTTGGCATTGGTAGCATAGCGCTGATAGGAAGATTCTTCTTCTTCTTCTTCTTCTTCTTCTTCTTCTTCTTCAGCATTCCGAGCCATTGAGGTTCTTGGCTGCAGATACAAGCCGTCTCCATTCGTCTCTCTGGTTGACCTTCTCTTGCCAGTCGCTGATTATGATAGGAATAATTATGTTGTATAATTTGTCATTGGTAGCATAGAGTTGGTAGGAAGATTGTGTTGTAGAGATGTAAGACACTAATCTGTTCAATTTGAACAGGCAAACAATAATGAGCTCACCCACACAAGACATGGCAGGAATGTTGGTAGGTGGGAATAATGTCAACATCCTGTGTTATGTTGATGGGAATAATGTCAACAGCCTGTGTTATGTTGATGGGAATAATGTCAACAGCCTGTGTTATGTTGATGGGAATAATGTCAACAGCCTGTGTTATGTTGATGGGAATAATGTCAACAGCCTGTGTTATGTTGATGGGAATAATGTCAACAGCCTGTGTTATGCTGAGGGAATAATGTCAACATCCTGTGTTATGCTGATGGGAATAATGTCAACAGCCTGGGTTATGCTGATGGGAATAATGTCAACATCCTGTGTTATGCTGATGGGAATAATGTCAACAGCCTGTGTTATGTTGATGGGAATAATGTCAACATCCTGTGTTATGCTGATGGGAATAATGTCAACAGCCTGGTTATGCTGATGGGAATAATTCAACAGCCTAGGGTTATTGTTGATGGGAAGAATGTCAACATCCTGTGTTATGCTGATGGGAATAATGTCAACAGCCTGGGTTATGCTGATGGGAATAATGTCAACAGCCTGGGTTATGCTGATGGGAATAATGTCAACATCCTGTGTTATGCTGATGGGAATAATGTCAACAGCCTGGGTTATGCTGATGGGAATAATGTCAACAGCCTGGGTTATGCTGATGGGAATAATGTCAACATCCTGTGTTATTCTGGTGGGAATAATGTCAACAGCCTGGGTTATGCTGATGGGAATAATGTCAACAGCCTGGGTTATGCTGATGGGAATAATGTCAACAGCCTGGGTTATGCTGGTGGAATAATGTCAACAGCCTGGGGTTATGCTGATGGGAATAATGTCCACAGCCTGGGTTATGCTGAGGGGAATAATGTCAAACAGCCTGGTTATGCTGATGGGAATAATGTCACCAAGCCTGGGTTATGCTGATGGGAATAATGTCAACAGCCTGGGTTATGCTGATGACCTGGTTGTGGTCGCGGAATTTTCTGGAGGGTGATCGCTTGGAACTCAAGCGTAGTCCACACACACTAATTCTAGTAGCACTGGACTGAAGTTTGTGTGTGGATTAGCTTTCCCTATTACCAGTGTCCCTCGCCATCAGGCGAACCCACTCTGACTTCTGAGGTACTTGTAATTTACGTCCCCAAGTCAAGGACGAGAAGTCAACATGTTAGTCCTGCTGACCATGTAGGGGTTGAACCCGCTACCTCGGCATCAGCCGCACGGAAGTTTAAGAACACTGCGTCTTATGCATTCGGCCATGCTGACATAACAAAGAAATCAAAGGCAATTAGAGAAATGATAGGTATAATTGTAACGGAGAGTCAAAACACAGGTATTAGTTCAAGTAATATAAACATAGCATAATGGTTATTACAAGGAACAGTTGTATAATCAAGTGCAACATGAAAGTGAATGGAGTCAATCTGAAACAAATAAATTCATTTAAGTATCTGGGTACTTGAATACCAGCAGATGGAAGATGTATGAACTGATTCAGCGCCAAACAAAACAGTAGGTTTGGACCAAACATGGTACACAGTCAAATGCACAAGTATTATAATGTAAAATTCCATTTACGGAGCATGTAAATTGCGGAAGATACCAAGAAACAAATCACCACAATATTATATATGTACGTAACCCTAGTATACGGATATATCGTCCTTCTGTCAAATGGTAGGTCACATTTGGCGATATATTATTCTTTGGCACGCACTGAATCAGTGATATAGAGTAGTCGAAGCAAAGACAGCATGTCACAAGATGAAACTATTCTCTGAAATTTATCCTTGTCAATGGATGTGAGGACAAGACTTCTGTATTGAGCCAATCCTTATATACGGAAGCGAATCATGGACAATCAGCAGCCAAGTGAGCTGCGAATATGTTGTTTTATAGAAGAATAATGAGTATACCATGGACGGACAGAAAGAGCAATGAAAATATCTTGAAAGAAGTTAACTCACAAAGAGAAGTGGCTACTCGCATCAAAGAAGGACAGTCCTCATTCTTTGGCATCTCATGAACAGGGGAACTTTGAATATGTTGTTATAACAGGAAGATTGGAGGGGAAGAGAGTCAGAGAGAGACCAAAAGGGAAGCACTGGACAGTTTGACATCATGCATGGAGTAACGTCTGTATCAGAAATGAGTGCCATCACAATAGACATCAGGCTGTGGACAGACATGATCACCAACGCCACATGGCATGGGCTATAAGAAGATTGGCACAACAAACAAACAAACAAAAATTGGTGGAAATGCGGTAAAGCTGTGAAAATGCAAACAATATAAAATGACACAAAGTAGTGCAGCTTTACATAACAGAATTACGACACATACAGGTCGTTGCAGCGATTAGCCTTCATCAGCAAATAAACACATACACAAAACACAACATATATAACGTAGTCACGGAGATCTCCTGTGACTACATTAAAACGTGACGACAGGACGAGAAGAATAAAAAGATGAAATAAAAATGAAAGCAATGAAGAGACAATGAAAACTGGAACAAATGTTCCTACTTACCTCAGAGTTCCGGGCTATACACAGCTCGGAATTCGACGTAAGTTTATAACATTCACTCCCCATCCCCTATTTGTCAATTTCTCTGCATCTCACTCATCTCATCTCATCAGTCCTCTTGTACCTTGCGTTGTCGAGTGAAGTATAAACAGCGGGAGAGTGCCGCTTATGGGCTTCATATATCGATATTCCATGGACTCAGTTATCACTGCATCCATCGTTTACGTGTCGGCCTCCTCCTCTGCTTCCTCTGTCTGTACATCATTGCTTGTTGTGGTATACTGTTATCGGTAATCTACTTGCATGGTCAAACCATTGATTTGCTGCCTTTTAATAAATCTAGTGTGTTATAACCTTGGGACTTGCGACTTGGACTATAAGACTTGGTGACAACTGCAAGATCGGGAGAACAGACCACGGGAAGACCAAGAATTAAATACGCGATGACTTGGCCACATGGCACGGTCGATACAGAAACACGGAACTGATCCACGACTCTGTGATCGAGTGAAATGGCAGAACATGACGCCACGCT
>JACEFZ010025331.1:0-20000 GCA_014155875.1 Cepaea nemoralis
CATACAACAATCTAGCACACTATCTAGCCTATGTATATATATATCTATGAATATCTATTGAGTCCCTCTCAGGCAGGCCTTGTTGCCTCTCTCAAGTCCGTCTGTCCTCTGCCGGTCTCCTCGTGTCCCAATCCGACACGGGCGGTAACTCTGTCCGAGTTCCTCGTGGACCCCGCATTAGGCGGGCCACATCAGTGTCCACGGAACCATGGACTCGATGACCAGTCTTTCGAGAAGGCTCTCGATTACTCGGGTCCTGAGCGACTCCCTTCTATCCCTTGGGCTGGAGTTGCAGCCCTCTAATAATATATCTAAAGGTGAGGCGGTGACAGGATCCCCCCTCCCCCCTGATATGATTTGTTCTTGGGTAATTAGATCTGTTCTAATTCTGTCACCGAATCACTTAAAGTTGGTGTTTGTAGTTTGGTGGACAGTAATCTGGTAACCTACATACTGGCATCAAAACTCATGTATTCTCCCATACAACACTTCTCTGATTTGGTGAAGAGATCACTCTGTCTCTCGTGTCCTTAAAAATGCTTATCTGACCGAAGTTACGTGACGTTTTAGTAGTTGTATTTACAACCCGCCCTTCTCATAGTACCCTGCTAGTACCAAGATAATTAACCTCTGTATTAAAGAGGGTTAACAAGACCGAAGTCCTGGCTAAATAAGTACACCTTCAAATCTTGATCTGTGTGTGCATTTCAATACACTTTTACTCTCGTATGTTGTATAATGCTAAATAGGTAGTTACCTTGTTCTTTATCCCCCTCAGACTACATGTGTACCTGTTGACTTGTTAGTGTGTTGGCTAATAAGTTGCTGTTTCTAATAGAGTGACTGTATTTTAAATTGATATTGTTGAGTTTTAAGGTTTGTGTACGTGTGTGCTGAATGTGTGGCGTATTTCCAAGCGTCACGAGTTGGGATAACCTCAATCATGAAATATTCCACTGTGTGAAATACATGATCAGTATTCCAAGTAGTGGTGCTTAGATGTATCCTAACTGGTAAACCTAAGTATATTATCCTAACTACTACATTAAACTCACTATTAAACTAAGTAATGCACATGTATTAACAAATTAGACAAGTCATGCAATTTTACATGAAAGACGCAGACAAATTAACAATAAATACGTTTTTGCGTACAATTTGTCCGCCAAGTGTATCGTTCTCCTCATTTAATCCATTCACGCAGTCATTCATTCATCTTTCATTCAAAATAGTATTTGGTTAAAATACATAATTAAAGTTGAGGTAAGTGTTATTGCCCTTAGAAAAAATGGACTAGGCGATATTTGCCCTTTAAGAAAATTTGTACTTTTTGTACGATGAATCAAAAATAGGTTATAATTTAAATAGAGACACTTGTATAGGACGGTTCTTTAGCCTATGAATGGCACCGCCTGTAATATTAATGTAGAATATGTACAAATTACAGGTTAACACAATTTATATACATCATTAATGCAAATATAATACATATTTAATTCTAAAGTAATTAATTAATTAAATAACTAACTCCAACGATGATGTGCGCGTTGTCCTCCTGTCGTTAGCGTGTTATGCCATGAATGTTAAAGTTAGTATGGCTGTCTCTTGAGTGTTGTCGTCGATGTTGTTCTGTTTCGGCTGTTTGCAAAGTTTCGTAGCAACAGCAAGTATGGATTGTTCTCAATGTCCCGTATGAAATATTACAGTGTTCAGAGTCAGTTCACTGGTTGATATTATTGGTTGACACACAGTTACTGTTTCTTGCTGGATTGTTCTAGAGCTTAGGCACTTAATAGTATAGTTCTTAAAGTATAGCTCTTAATGTATCATGTTCATGGGTGTCGTAATTAACCTAATCACTGAGAGTACTCTAGCGGGTGTAGAGTTACACTGTTATATGCAACCGACTAAAAGTATCACAGTTTATAGTGTGGCGAATGGTCGATGTGGTAAGAGTCATTCTACTGGCGCATTCGCTTGCCGTGATAATAGGTCAGCCATAATGTTATCTGTGCCTCTGATATGGCGGATTTCGAAGTCGAAATCTTGAAGTAGAAGACACCATCTTTGTAACCGGTGGTTTTTGGGCGACCCATGGTTAAGGACTAATAATGGCGAACTGTCTGTGAGGACCACAAAATGACTACCCAAGAGGAACTTAGATAATCTTAATATACAAAACAAAAGGCTTAAAGCCTCCAATTCCACTGTGGCATAACGAGTCTCAGCCTTCTTTAGTTTGCGGCTCACGTAGAGAATCGGGTGCCTTACTCCATCCACTTCCTGCATTAAACATCCTCCTATTGCGATAGCGCTCGCATCTGTGGTCAAAATAAAGGGTAAATTTATGTTGGGTAATCGTAAAACTGGTGGATTAGAAAAAATATGTTTCAATCTACACATTGCATCATCTAAGCTGGTACTTTTACAAATTTTTGATGGATGATCTTTAGTTAACATATCAGAAAGACTGAGGTGAGTTCTATCCCGGACGAGCCCCCAAAAAGCCTGTCATCATCTTGCTTTTATCTAGATAACGGTTCGGGTTCATACAGGCAACAATAACTTCGTTCGCTATGATATAGAACATTTATTGTATTGAATATACAGGTGGCGCAGTGGGTTAACAGCCCGCGCTATATTACATCATATCACAGATAGTTAAACATTAACACATGGTTGTCATACAACAATCTAG
This sequence comes from Cepaea nemoralis, assembly GCA_014155875.1. Taxonomy (NCBI): domain Eukaryota; kingdom Metazoa; phylum Mollusca; class Gastropoda; order Stylommatophora; family Helicidae; genus Cepaea; species Cepaea nemoralis. The sequence goes on from JACEFZ010025331.1 coordinate 2,699, forward strand.
CACACTATCTAGCCTATGTATATATATATATCTATGAATATCTATTGAGTCCCTCTCAGGCAGGCCTTGTTGCCTCTCTCAAGTCCGTCTGTCCTCTGCCGGTCTCCTCGTGTCCCAATCCGACACGGGCGGTAACTCTGTCCGAGTTCCTCGTGGACCCCGCATTAGGCGGGCCACATCAGTGTCCACGGAACCATGGACTCGATGACCAGTCTTTCGAGAAGGCTCTCGATTACTCGGGTCCTGAGCGACTCCCTTCTATCCCTTGGGCTGGAGTTGCAGCCCTCTAATAATATATCTAAAGGTGAGGCGGTGACAGTCGTGCACACAGCTGAGGGGATCAGAGAAAACAAATGGACATTAACGTGAGGATATTGATTGACTGCAATGAGAACGATTTTGGCGTCGCCGGTAGGATGGTATCACTAACTAATGGAGTCACTTCCATGATATCATCTCTAAGTAATGGCGTCAGTCGTATGATGACATCTTTAATTAATGACCTCACTGGTATCATGGCATCTCTAGCTAATTGAATGGCGTCATCAGTATGATAACATAGTTAATTGAAGGCGTCACCGGAATCATGGAATCTGTAGCTAATGGCATCACCGGTATCATAGCATCTGTAGCTAACAGCGTCGCTTGTATCATCTATAATTAAAGGCGTCAACCGGATTATGATATCTGTAATTAATGGCGTCATTTGTACGATGAAATATTGAATTATTGACGTCAGCCGTATGATGAAATATCTAATTAATGGCGTCATTAGTACGATGAAATATTTAATTAATGATGTCAGCCGTATGATGAAATATCTAATTAATGGCGTCACCGGCAGATTACCATATATAATTATAATTAATGGTTTCATCGGTAAGGCGACATCTTTAATTAATGAGGCTACATCCATGACGACATCACTAAGTGACGGCTTCAGATGACATCTCCCACTGATGGCTCCACCCCCATATAAATGAATTACTAAATAAACTGGTTAGAAAAGAAGTGCTTTACCGCGACCAACAAACTAACTATTAATGACATATTACTACATCTTATCTTGGGGATCTAAAAGATGCTTTTGTCGTTCTAGCTACCAACAATAATTCTTGACTGTGTAAGGAAAATTATCTTTTAGCTCATATAGTTCACAAACATGGAAACGGGCATTTTAGTGTTAATCTCTCTTATTGTGGGTGCCACAGAGTGCTACTAGAACCTTCTGAACCAAACCGAGCGACGCCTCTGCGTTAGAGATTGTCAGCCGTTATTTGAAAGCTGCCCAGCTAGTAGAACGTATTGACATATTCGTTTTCGTCAGTTTATAGATTGCGTCACTCTAGGAACGCTAGTCAATATATATTACTTTTTATCTTGTTCAGGGGAAAAGGTCACTTCCTGGGAAAATTGGCGTTTCTTCACGTTAAGTGATGACGTCATCATAACCTTTTCTTTTTTTTTAAAAATATACACGCACTAGGTGGAAGAGAACAAATTAAGCATGCGTGGGAATATATTAGAGAAGAAAACATAAAGGAAGCAGACACATATGTATGTGGACAACTTCAACACCTGGGCATCAAATAAAACAATAATAAACATCACCTGCATTATATGACCAGATGACGAAGAGCTTCAGAGGTCATGGCCATCAATATGCAAGGTGTTTGTTTAATCTCACTAAAATTTGTAAGCAGAACAAATTTGATGATGATATTAAAAATAAATGTGCTAACAGATGCATTAAATTAGTTACAATAATCATTGCTATGGTCTAACGCTGTTTTTGCGGAACCTGGAAAGTACCTATGAAGTATTCATTATAACAAATGTTGGAAATGTTCACCACAAGCTTCAAGACGTGACCGTACACGTTTCTTCATTTTGTCAAATACCTTTTGCAACGTGTCTGTTGTTATTTCCATGTGTATCGACCGCCATTTCGAAACACTTGTTCGACTCCCACATTCTTCCTTCCACTGATGACACCATTCTGTTTGGAGTGCAAAGAATTACTCCAGCAGACAACAGCCATTCGCTGCATATTGCTTACTACGGGCTGTTTATGACGTCATGTACTTCATTTTTCAATTTTTTTCTACAAAGTGTAGTGTGACATTAGAAACACTATATTAGATAGAGAAACTAAGTGAAGCAGAGAAAGGTGTATGTGGACAATTTCAGCAGCTGGGCATAAATGAAACAAGAATCAACATCAATTGCATTAAAGGACTACATGCCGGAGAGTTCTGGAAGCAATGACCATCAATATAGCAGGAGGGTTAGCGTGGTTGACATGAAGCTGTGCTGATAATGCCACGAGCGTGGTCAGACGAGGGTTAGACGGTTGTGTTTCTTCGCACAAGGATATTTTATTTCCTCGCACCAGGATAAGGCTTATAAACTCTCAATTGCGCTCCTGTGGCGAAACCGTTGGCACAATGTGGGGTGTCGGGTTTGGTGAGCGCCGCCCAAGATTCGGTGCTTGCAAACAACAGCTAGTATCGTCTACTGTTTTTACGGTAGCTCAGTCACATCTGGTTAAGGCCTGACACTGAAACAGAACTATACGAAAGTGGTAAACATCATTCATTGGTCATGTGGTGAGTAGAGAGAATATGGAGAACATTGTGAGAACTGGAAAGATTAGTAGGACAAGAGGCAGGGATGGAACAAGAGAAATGATGCTAGATGGACTGAGACGGTGGCAATGAAGAATATCGCCATCAGAGTTGATCCAGACCACCAAGAGCAGAGATCTATCGAGAGACACGCACGTCTACGCCAGCTGACAGAGCACATGATAATGATGATGATGATGGTATGAATTCTCGATACAGCATCAATGCAATTTGTTGTGGTCATGTTACAGTGGTATTTTTCTGTATGGCATGACTTCCTTAAACAACATCAGTGCCCTTTAACGTGGTCATGCTGCAATAGACTGCATCTGTCTATGTTGTTAATGCCGCAATGATTAACCGCTGTGTATCCACCAGGATACTCATTCACCTTGTTGAGTTATTCCTGCAGCTAATTGTAGATGGTCTATCTCTATTCTCTAGGCATGATGCCGTCCGGATTTGGGACCGTGTCCACACTGGCGTTACCACGTGAAGTCTACCAGAGAGAAGGAGAAGAAGGATATGCAGCATCTCAATGAACGCTTCGCCAACTACATCGAGAAGGTTCGCTTTCTGGAGGCTCAGAACAGGAAACTCATCTCTGAACTGGAGCAGCTCAAGGTAAGAGCCTCAAGGCCGTATCCATTTGGTTCCCATATTGTGACTAGTTTCCTACCTACGTGCCTACGTGCTTTAATACCTACCTACTTAACTACCTATCTATCTACCTATTACCTACCTACTTACCTACATACCTACCATGCCTGTCTGACTGCCTGACTGTCTAAATGCCTACATGCCTACCTACCTACCTACGTACCTACCTACCTACCTACCTACCTAATAACTACATACCTACATAACTACATACCTACCTACCTACCTACCTACCTGACTGCCTATACAATGATTACACTTATCTTATGCACACGATACATGAACATTACCATATTATTACATTAAACATAGGCAGTGAGTGTATGCAGAAACAGTAAACTATCACACAGCATAGAAAGACAATATTTATTATTACACCATAAACAGACATTAGAACTTAGGGTCCAATATGACCGATAGGCTGTTCAGCTGTTAAGGCCTCTGGAATGATCTTACTTCTGGCTACGGTTTCTTCTTTTAGTCATCCGGAGTGTTTTTTTTCAGATGTGATTGCGGTGGTGCGTTAGGCACCCTTGGGTTGAAAACCTTAGGTCACACATCCGGCTTTCGCGGTGCATTTTGACCAGGTTAGCAATCCTGGAGACTCTCACTTTGTGGTACCGTCCACATCCCAGCTGGTCAAGTTCGAACAGTCGAGGACTTCGGTCATTCCCTCAAGAGAAGGAAGGCACAGTCCATAGCATTTTCCCGCCATCCTAGGTTGCTTCCATAGTTGCAGGGCCGACACATAGCGCCCTGATTACTGGGCTCAACCGAGGGAATGGTCACGTCATGCTCATGGCTGCTTTAAATTCCTCACTTCAATATACTTGGGCTTTTCGTTCGCCCCGGGCCGTTCCCGCACAAACCAGACAGGTCTGCAGAAGGTATTCACTCAGCGAGTTTTCGCACATGTGCTTGTCGTTGCGCCCGTCAGAGCTGTTCCAGGCACGACAGACATTCGGATAAACTACCTAGTCAGAGCTGTTCCGAACAAGAGCGGCATTCGGAAACTAGGTAGTCAGAGCTGTTCCTAGCACGGGAGACATTCGGACGAGACATTTCACTCGGACGTTAAATGCGTAGTGTCAATTTTAGTTTGCCACCCGTAGGACGACACTTCCGACTTCCGGCGGGCATTTTTTAGTGAGGTTAGCCTTCCTCTGGTTTCGAGACACGTTAGACTGTTGTAATGTCACCCACATCTCAGCTGGTCAAGATAGAACGATCAACGATATCGTGGTCTGCCCTCAAGGGAAGGCAGGGGCAGACCATGGGCATTATCTCGCTATCCAAGGAGGCTTCCATAATTGCAGAGCCGGCACATATTGCTCTGAGACTGGGCTCACCCAGGAGTTTCCACGTCCTGCTCATGGCTGCTTTAGTTCCTCACTTCCATTGTGTTGGGCATCCCACTTGCCACTGATCGCTCAATCACACACCAGGAGCGGTCAGACTGCGAGTGACATCCACTCGGTAAGCTTTTGCTTGTGACTTCAGACCACGCAATAGGTTCGCTCGCCGTGCGTTCCATTTCGCGTTGATGAGACATTCTTCCACTTTTGTCTACACTCTCTATGAGTTAGATACAGACAGTTTCCGTAACCCTTCGACTGGGGCACTTTTCTGACTTTTTTGTACTCGCTCACGAGGTAGGCTACATGTGCTGCCGGCTCAGCACCTTACCTTCGTGCAGCAGTGAACGGGAAACGGCCAGGCCCCTTCATCCGGGAATCTCTCATATCCCCCAGCTGAGAGCCTTCGAACATGTATCAGACCTGAGCATGTAGCTTGCTCAGTATCATGTTTCTATTTTCCGGTAGACGGGTATCGGCCTGGCTCTCAGATCCGAGGGTTTGTGGCTTAGAGGCGTTCAGCCACAGCTCTCGACAGTGAACCTTAAGAGTTTCCGGTAGACTGGTATCGGCCTGGCTCTCAGATCCGAGGGTTTGTGTCTTAGAGGCGTTTAGCCACAGCCCTCGACAGGGAGCCTTAAGAGTTTTGTCCGGACCAAAAACGTCTGCCTTCGTGCACCTTTTAAACTTTTGACTGTTATCCTCAGTCTATACCTGCAGAGCAGCAGGTTGTGTCTCTCTTAGTCTGGTCCCTATCCCATAAGCTGTCCGATATGTAGTTTTTCATCCATCGGCAAGCAAATGGGGTCGATGGGACACGCAAGCTCCCCCACCACGTCAAGGTGGAGACACATCGGGGGAGTGGCTACGTTTGATAACACATGTTCCTCATGTTCAACTGGTAGTTCCGTCGTCCAGCATTTGATGGAATACTTTTACATCTGACCGCGTGCATTGTGAACTTCATGTTTAGAAAAATGGCTGACAGTCCATTGCTGAACTAGCTGGTTTTGCCTTACGCAGTAATGTGTGTGCAACTGCTGGTTTTCCAGTGACTGCGCTTCCATCGACGATCAGTTGTAATTTTCCATGGCGGACTGTTTGTGTTGCCATTCTGACAGCGGCCTTATGAACGTATTTCCGTGAGCGCTGTTGGCTTGACCGACTGCTGTCTGTTCCACTTTTCACATGGGGCAATAAGGAGCGTTGTGTATGATATTCACTGACAAATGAAGGGAGTCTTATGTGGTGACCATTTGCCGTGAAGTTGATTACGACACAGACAGTAATATATGTTGCCACCATACACAGAAAGTAAAATATTATGTACACCATAACAGACAGTAACATTATACACACCATAAACAGACAGTAACATTATAAACACCATAACAGACAGTAACATTATACACACCATAAACAGACAGTAACACATTATGTACACCATAACAGACCGTAACATTATATTCACTATAAACAGACAGTAACATTATATACACCATAACAGACAGTACACATTATGTACACCGTAAACAGACAGTAACATTATATTCACCATAAACAGACAGTAACATTATATACACCATAAACAGACAGTAACATTATATACACGATAAACAGACAGTAACATTATATACACCATAAGCAGACAGTAACACATTGTGTACACCATAAACAGACAGTAACATTATATACACCATAAACAGACAGTAACACATTATGTACACCATAACAGACAATACATTATATACACCATAACAGACATTACCATATATGTATACCATACACAGACAGTAACATATTATGTACACCATACACAGACAGTAACATATTATGTACACCATAAACAGACAATAACATTATATACACCATATACAGATACTTTTTTAACATCCAGTACAATAAAACATCACACACACACACACCACACACACACCACACACACAACACACACACACACACACACACACACACACACACACACACACACAAAGAAACACTGTCAAATACTACACTACACAAACATCATGCATAGAGAATAACATATTATATATATATAGACACACGCATACACACACAAACACACACTAAACATACACACACACATGCACAAACATGCATACACATACACACACTACACAGAGAGAGACAGAGAGAGAGAGTATATATCATTACACACACACACACACACACACACACACACACACACACACACACACACACACACACACACACACACACACCACACACACACCAGACACACACAGAGATTACGACCACCACGTGGAGACAGTCACACAATATGGAAAACAGATGAAGTGTCTCCCCGGAGGTATTTCCGTCGGAAGTCCACTAATTATCTACTCATTACCATGCCCGACACGTCAGCCCAGGCAGCATCCTCTAAACCCTCAAGTTCATGACCTTCTCCCCAACATCCGCCCCTTCTAGGACAAATCCCCAGACTTTTGGCCCTCGTCTGAGCCACGACGTACCCGATCGATACCCGGGTCTGCATGCAGACGAAGCAGTCCAATAATAGAATATGACGACCAAGGAATGGGCTTCTTCAGGATGTCCTTGTAAATTTGTCCTAGCCTCCGTCTCATTTAGCACCCTGGTAATGCATTAAAGATGAATCATGGAGACTATACGGCGAACAGATGGCGACTCCTAGCAAAGACTACCCTAGATAATTTTATAAACACGTCAATAACATGAGAAACAGAGATGCATGCTACAACCAAACCACCATCATAAACAGCAAATAGGTATGCCAATATTTAATCCACAGCAAAGACTAGCAAGGTGGGCAGAAAACTACCAAGAATTATTTTACCCCACATATAATAGCATAGAAACCTAACTTTATGCCTAAAAGCTGTGAAAACAATAACCAAACTTCACGCCTACATAAGTTAAGTCACTGATATAGAAAAGTCCTAAAAACAAAGCACCGGGTCCGGATGGAATAACCACAGAAGCTGTTCAGGCCTGTGGGAAAACTGGAGTTAAATGGCTAACAAGGCTTTTTAATATAGCGTGGGAAGAAAGAAAAGTCCCAGAAGATTGTCAACATAGCAATAATAGTACCAATATGGAAAAGAAAGGCAACATGCGAGAGTGCGAAACATACAGAGGTATATCATTCCTGAGCCATGTAGGGAAAATGTACGCACAACTATTGGAACAAAGAGCTAGACCCATAGACGAACAACAGTTAAGCAAAGTACAATTTGGTTTCAGGAAAGGTACAAGTTGCACTAATGCACTAATCACACTTAGACAAATATGTGAAAAACCATCGACTAGAAGAATATTGTGTTTGTAGATCAGGAAAGGCTTTCGATAGAGTAGACAGATACAAATTATGGACATCCTTGAAGACCATGGGATACACAGACAGTTGCTAGAAGACATCATTTGAACCAAAGGGCAGTAAGAACACACGAAGGTATATCATATATGTTTACAGTCAATACAGGAGTGAGACAGGGATGAGTGCTCTCTCCTCTGCTTTTTAATATCCACATATACAGAATATCCAAAGAAGCAGGCTTTGGCAGAACAGATTCAGAAATTTAGAACTCTTTACTTCAATGAAACAACAGATCCACAGGCAATAAATGAACTTCTGTTTGCAGACGATCAGTACCTGTTTTATAGCGACGAGGAAGACTGCAAAATCATATTAATAACCTGAGCTTAATGTGCAGCAAATTTAATATGAGTATAAATATACCCAAAACTGAAGTAATGCAAGTTAGCAGATCTCCTGGTCCATTAAGTATATAGATAAATGGCACATCTCTTAAACAGTTTAATAATTCAATATCTTGAAAATATGATCGCAGAAGATGGCAGATTGGATAGAGAATCGAAATCAGATGTCAAAAAGCAATGCACTTACATATCAGCTATCACCCATACTAAAACAACCAAACATGCCTATGTCCACAAAACGTTAGATAATAAACAACATATTCACACCAACCTTATGCTACCATCTCAAACTTGGACACTATCCAAATTATACTTAGGCAAAATCAGCACCTGCGAGATGAGATTGTTGATGAGAGCTGCCAACTTAACAATCCGACACCGAGTAAGAAATTGTGTTATCAGACAGACAGTAGAATCAACTCCTTGTGCCACATTTATCGAAAAACAGAAGATCAAATGGCTTGGCCATTTCGTTAGAATGCAACATCATCAACTACCAGCATCGGCCCTACATTAAAGATCATCCGCGATGAGACCAAGAGGAATCCAAGAAGAAAATGGATTGATGACATCAGAGACATTGTACATCACACGGAATAATACTATCCAATGCCGCCCACCTGGCGCTGGAACGCCAATTATTCCTCCCCTCGTCGCTTGACGGCAGAAGTTGAAGATGATGATGAATCGACACTGGTGGGTGATGTGTTTAGTATCACATCTGCCGCCTTTACATCCTAGATATTTCTTGGTACCTTTTTAGACAGGGTCGACTTGGCAGGCCAGGTTAATTTTATAATTTCGAATCCGCCCCGGCGATGGTGGAACCCCATGACTATCGGGCGACAGGCACGAGTCTAACCACTGCGCCACCGTGGGTCACATCCTATTACTTATTTAAACTTAATTGTTGAATACGCCACTTTGAATGGATTGTTACACAATCCAACTCATTTGACATATGGCACCAATACTAAGAGCAAACATGTATCAGTAAGAATCTCAAAATCAAGAGAGAAGACTAGGAGAACTTTCGGAAATCGGTGGGGACGATTAGTAGTGTGACTCTTCGCTGGCTCTTGAGCAAGCAGACGGTATGGGAATGTCCAGAATGTAGTGATGTCGGTTCTTAGATCAACTCAATTCAACTCAACTCAACTCAACTCAACACAACATGTATCTGAAGATATTTACACTTTACAACAAAATCTTCCTACCAACTCTGTTGCTACAAATGCCAAACCTGGACATGACAGAATAAGAGAAATGAAAATTGCAACAAAGGAAATGAGATTCCTGAGAAGAATACACAATGTATAAGAGATAAAATTAGACATGAAAAAATAAAGACGAAAGTTGGGGTTATAGCAGCGCTAGATTTCATTAGAAACAGAAAGTTAAATGGTTAGGCCATATAACAATATATTGAATAAATTAGTGGAACTGCGGTTAAGCTGTGGAACTGAAAACAATATAAAATAACACGAATTATGCAGCTTCACGAAACATAATTGTGCAAAAACATAGGACATTGCGGCGACTAGAATTCATCAGCATACAAATACATATACAAAACACAATTTATGAGCACGGGGAAGGCATTACAGTAACTAAATTAAGGTATAATTACCGAATGAGAAGAAAGGAACGGTAAAAAGAATGAGAACCTTGAGAAGAAAATGAAAAACATGAAGAAAAAAGAAATTAATGTGCTGCTAATCTCAGAATTCCATCCTGTACAGTTTGGGATTCTAAAATAAATAACACATTTATTTCGTCTTTCATTTCTTATTTTGCTCTTTGTCTGTTCGCTCGCTATGAACTCATCGTAGTCCACACAACTGCAGCTATTTCTAGTGTACTGCATCGATTTTGGCGTGTGGATTAGCTTTCACTATTGCCAGTGTCCATCCCATCATGCGAACCTACTCCGACTTCTGAGGTACTTGTAATTTACGTTCTCAAGTCAAGGACGACAGGTCAATATTTAGTTCAACTGACAGGTGTAGGGACTGAGCCCGCCACCTCGGCATCAGCACACCGGAAGGTTAAGAGGCGAGCTATTTTTCATTCGACAACGCTGACCCGCTTTGCTCTTCATATCTCTTTACTTTCATACACTTCTTATCTCTTTACTTTCATACACTTCTTATCTTTTTACTTTCATACACTTCTTATCTTTTTACTTTCATATATTTCTTATCTCTTACTCTCATACATTTCTTATCTCTTTACTTTCACACACTTCTTATCTCTTTACTTTCACACACATCTTTTCTCTTTACTTTCATACACTTCTTATTTCTTAACTTTCATACATTTCTTATCTCTTTACTTTCATACACTTCTTATCTCTTTACTTTCACACACTTCTTTTCTCTTTACTTTCACACACTTCTTTTCTCTTTACTTTCACACACTTCTTTTCTCTTTACTCTCATACACTTCTTAACTCTTTACTCTCACACACTTCTTATCTCTTTACTTTCATACACTTCTTATCTCTTTACTTTCATACACTTCTTATCTCTTTACTTTCATACACTTCTTATCTCTTTACTCTCACACACTTCTTATCTCTTTACTCTCACACACTTCTTATCTCTTTACTTTCATACACTTCTTATCTCTTTACTTTCATACACTTCTTATCTCTTTACTTTCATACACTTCTTATCTCTTTACTCTCACACACTTCTTATCTCTTTACTTTCCATATCACTTCTTATCTCTTTACTTTCATACACTTCTTATCTCTTTACTTTCACACACTTCTTATCTCTTTACTTTCATACACTTCTTATCTCTTTACTCTCACACACTTCTTATCTCTTACTTTCATACACTTCTTATCTCTTTACGTTCATGACACTTCTTATCTCTTTACTTCCTTACCTTCTTATCTCTTTACTCTCACACACTTCTTATCTCTTTACTTTCACAACACTTCTTATCTCTTTACGTTTCATACCACTTCTTATCTCTTTACTTTCACACAACTTCTTATCTCTTTACTTTCACACACTTCTTATCTCTTTACTTTCACACACTTCTTATCTCTTTACGTTCATACACTTCTTATCTCTTTACTTTCATACACTTCTTATCTCTTTACGTTCATACACTTCTTATCTCTTTACTTCATACACTTCTTATCTCTTTACTTTCCTATACACTTCTTATCTCTGTACGTTCATACACTTGTTTATTCATACATAGGTTATTATGTTAAACTTTAACCACACATAACAAAAACATTAATATATGCATTATAAACGATTGGTAAATGTGCACACATCATTAATACATGACTAAAATATACTAATTGTTACCAATGTAATTGAGAGAGTGAGAAACAGGGAGGGAGAGAGAGAGAAATGTCGAAAAGATAGAGATATAAAAAGAGGTAGAAGATGTACAAAGGTTAAGAAATAGAGAGAAATGGTCAGAAATAAATAAAGACAGAGATAGATAGAAAGAGAGACAATGTGGTGCAAATATTATGACAAAGAACGACTTTATTTTCAAAAGGACACACATTGGGCTACCTAGATAGCGATAGAGATTGATATGGTGAGGTAAAGAGGTAGAGATATGGAGAGAAGAGAAAGGGAAACAGGTAGAGATAGGTAGAGAATGACAGAGATAATAGAGATGTGTAAAGAGTGGGAGAGAGGTAGAGAGTGGTAGACAGATGGGGAGTTGTGTAGAGAGAGAGAGACAAAGAGATAGGGGGAGATGGAGAGAGGCAGAGATGAGAGTGTTAGGGAAACAGAGAGAGGCAGAGACATAGAGACAGGCAAAAGATAGAGTGAGACAGAGATGTAGAGTGGGTACGATGGGGAAAAGTATTGTGAGAGATAGGGAGAGGCTGATGGAGATAGAGTGGCAAGGAGAGAGGTTCAGAAAGTGTGGGATAGATAGAGATGTGGATAGGAACAGAGTGGCGGCGAGTGATATAGAGAGATGAAGCGACGTAGTAAGGAAATAAGATAGAGAGATGCATTGTTTTAAAGAGAGAGGTGGACACAGAGAGAGAGAGAGAGAGAGAGAGATGCGGATAAGTAGAGTGTGGTAGAGATATAGAGAAGAAATAGAGAGTTGTAAAGAGTGAGGAAGAGCGAGACAGGGTTACAAATAGAGAGATATATAAAGAAATAAAGAGATATTGAGAGAATTATAAAGAGGGAGGCAGAAAGAGAGATAAGAGGGTAGACGAGAGAGAGAGAGAGAGAGAGAGAGATGAGAGGAGAGAGAGAGAGAGAGGAGATAGAGGAAGAGAGATAGATATACATACATGAGTCGAGTCATGGAGAGAGAGAGAGAGAGAGAGAGAGAGAGGATGAGAGAGAGAGAGAGAGAGAGAGAGAGAGAGAGAGAGAGAGAGAGAAAGGAAGAGCGTAAAAAGAATGGTATCCGTAATTCAAATACACATCACACAGAGATGCCATTATTCAGTTATAAACCAAAACCACATACACACATATACACATAAATACCAGAAACTACCAAACATAGACAATTTAACACACACGAACATGTCTATCTCGGTACAGCCTCCAATAATCCATCGATGCTGAGTTCTTTCACAATTTTCCTTCGAAAATTCCCTTCACACCAGCTCAGACATTCAGAATCAATTTAGCCCTGGCACGGAAGGTCGACATGATACCGAATTCGAATGTGCTGGTCCCAACACGGGACCTGGGGGCCAGAAAATGCGCCACAATATTCGACTTTGGTCGGGGACGGGCTGTTAGGGGAGACAATTGTTAAGGTGTCATGGGAGTTAGTCGGCTGTACACTCAGGGATTCTTAAGTTCTAGAAAGAGAGCATTGTGTGGTCTGCAGACAGAATGACCCCGCTTGACAGATAAATGGGTGATCTGATGGCAGCAATGACATGGCTCGTGTCAGTTTTTTTTTAAAATAAAATTATAAGCGACATGCATAGGCACATAGGCACATAGGCACATAGATATACATCAAATAGAAGATTCCATACATATATTTAGGAGAGCATTTATTCAGCATGTGCCATGTCGATAGCTTGGGTGATCACGACGTGGCAGAGTCGTGGATCAGCTCAGTATTCTTGTCTCGACCATGCCACTTGCCAAATCATCCAGGCAGTTACTTCTCTGCCTTACTTTGTTCTTTTCCCCTCGATCTCGCCAGTTATCATCATGTTCTCACAATTTATTCTTCTCATAATGTGACAAAAATTATTGACTGTCTGTGTCTAATTTCTCTATCAGTTTACGATTTTCATTTGTTTCTTGTAGGACTTTGTCACGGTTTTTCTGTCAGTCCATGTGTTCTTTGCATTTTTCCCCCAGAAACCTCATTTCCACAACCATCAGATGTTTTTCACCTTGTCTGCTCATTGTTCACCCTTTACATCCACACACAAGGAGAGAGTAGACTAGCAAACCTGATTCTATCAATGAAGAACATTGTATGCATAAGTTCTTGTCATTAGAAGTAAGAAAAGAGTTTTTGTATATTACATAGAACCAGTTTTAACATACGGTTGAGATCTTGTACATTAGTAAATAGGGCGACAATGAATATGTGGTTTTATAAAGAATGATGAAAATACATTGGGACAGTCAAATGAGCAATCTGGACATTTTGAAGGAGGCTAAGTCGCAAAGACAACTTATGACAAACCCAGAAGCGGCAGTCATCATATTTAGCCACATTATGAGAAGACAAAACTGGAACATGTGACAACCGGAAGATGTGTGGAATATAGTGGAAGAAAGCGAGAGAAATGCTCGACAGTCTTGTGTCATGGCACGCAAGGGAGTCAACACACGAAATGACCGATGCCGTCGGAGATCGCAATTTGTGGAGAGGCATGATCGCCACGCCAGATGATGATATATGTATTGAGAGTGGTAAAGATGGAGTGGAGATTTATATAATATAATGTATAGAGTTGGTTAATGAGGGGGTAAGAGAGATGTGGAGAGAGAGTTAGCGCGTATTAAAGAAGAATGTAGAGAAGAGGTAGTTAGAGAGAATATGAGAATAGAGAGAAATATGAGATTTAGAGATAGAGAAAAACATAGAAAGTATAGTGTGGTATAGATGATTATTATGATACACATACACACACAAACACACGCACATATATATATTCATCATCATCATCAAGTGTCCTTCCCGTGGCGCAGGTGTTTATGTCTCCCCACAGATCGCGGTCTTTGGTGTTCTGGATCAATTTCTTGATGTACTCCATGTCACCGTCTCAATCCATCCAGCATAATTTCTCTTGGTGTGCCTCTGCCTTTCTTCCATTTGATCTTCCAGTTGTCATGTTCTCTTCTTATTGCCTGACCAAAGAAAGCCATGTATCTCTTTCTTATTGGTGTTTATATGTTCTAGTTTCATTAGCCTCTTTAGACAATCGGTATTACCCTGGCAGTTACAGTCACCACAAGTTATATATATATATATATATATATATATATATATATATTATATAATATATATATATATATATATATATATATATATATATATATATATATACGAGGGTAGGTCAGAAAGTTATGCATGGCAGTTAGCATCTCACTAATAATAAAGATAGAGCATAACATTTTCAACCAATTTAAGTTCATAATCTCTTGAAGATGTATACCAAATGGCAACCTTTGTACACATTCTAACCGCGACACAAAGCCGTTGAAATGGTAAATATTAATTGTGTACGTTACAGGCAGAGGATTGTTATAGCATGTTTGATCGCAGAGAAAAACGGAAAAAAAACGATTGTTGTTAACATTCACAGACGTTTGTGTGCTGTTTATGGTACTTTTTGAAGTCGATAGAAGAGCAGTTTGAGTCGCTGGGGCACACAGAGTGTTGGTTTTTTGCTAGTGGAGATGTTGAGTTGGATGACCAGCCGCGCTTTGGACGTCCTGCCACAGTCACCTGCTGGATCGTGTTGGAAGTGCTGACATCATGATTCGCAGAAACAGGCTATCAGTAAGAATAATGTTCTCAGCTTATTTCAACATTTCTGCGTTGTGGCTGGGGCGGCACGTCCACAGCGCGGCCGATCAAGCAGCTCCAAATCTCCACTTCTGATTCCTTGATGCGTTGAACCCAGCGACTGATTGTACTACTATCGACTGCAAAACTTTCATACACATCACATAGACGTTTGTTAATGTTCACAACAGTTTCCTTCTCTGCAACGAGAAATGCTATCACACTTCGCTCCTTATAACGCA
This sequence comes from Cepaea nemoralis, assembly GCA_014155875.1. Lineage (NCBI taxonomy): Eukaryota > Metazoa > Mollusca > Gastropoda > Stylommatophora > Helicidae > Cepaea > Cepaea nemoralis. The sequence continues at coordinate 18,308 of JACEFZ010025331.1, forward strand.
AGTTGCTAACACGCTCCATTTCAACGGTTTAAGGGGCCGCTATATTATTTGACCGGTTGAGTTGCTATTTGGTGCACACAATCGGCACAGCTTATATTTAAATGTGCAAAATTTCATGCTTCTGTCTTCCATATTAGTTTCTCAAAAAACGATGCGGTGTATTACTTTCTGAACCACCCTCGTATATATGGAACTTTAAAATGCATTTTTGTATCATTATATATTGTTATAATCTGCTCCAGTAAGGATGCGGAACAATTATTACCATGGACTGCATTCCTTTCAGATTAATATCCGAAAAGGTGGTTGCTTCGATCACGAGGTTATTAATCGAATTGTCGGTTGAAACCCTAATTATAACTTCTTCTATTCTGAGGTTGACTTGGCAGGGGTAATGAAACACAACAGACTATTCCTTGCTGAATGAAGCATAGCCTAGAGAATAACCCGAAAGGGCATGCACCACAATCACAACACACACACACGCACACACACACACACACGCCACACACACACGCACGCACCGCACGCGCGCGCGCGCACACACACACACACACAGACAGGGTGTATTTTTATTTAATGACTACGCAGTATTTAAAAATATTGCCGGTCCGTGTTTTGTTATTACCTATTATGTTGCATATACTTTACAGAGGGTGAATACAAGACTTGGACCGGCAATATTTTCAAAAACTGCACAGTCATTAAAAATACACCCTGCAGAAGTATGTTTTATCTGTGTGTCTGTGCAAGCAGAAGTCAAACAATAAGAAATTTGGAACAATATTTTCATCCTTTGAGACAGACAAATTAGCTCAAAGAAAAGAACAAACAAGACAAACAGACATGCCACGATGCAAAGAAGATAAAGTGGACGCCCAACACACACACAGATTCAACAAAGCCATATTGTATGAAGATAACTACCCTCGACAAACATCTCGGTCGATGAAAGAATGTAAACAGAAAGTTGTCAACACACATGGCGGCGGTTATCGCGGCACACAGCTTTATCAATAACCGGATCGATAACTGACTTCTGGAGGGATTTCGGGGTCAAACTGACATAACGGGAAGGAGATATTTGTGACGATTGAGGAGGGGGAAAAAAGTGTACACACCAAATATTGCCCAATCTCAAATTATTATTCTGCTGTGGTGACGGGTGGAGTAGCCACTTCATAATATGAAGGGTCTTGGGGATGTTAGGGAAAATGGGAAATCTATGGCCAGCAATGCAGAGATGAGTTGTTTCAATAGCGAGTTATTATTTAGGTATCCAGGTTTTATTGGGGGAAAGCATAGTGCGGGTAGTTATACCCGCATGTGCTGTTTGGACACTGGTAAATAGTTCACAGCCAGCCTCCTTTCTTCTTCTTCTTCTTCTTTCTTCTTCTTCTTCTTCTTCTTCTTCTTTCTTCTTCTTCTTCCTTCTTCTTTCTTCTTCTTCTTCTTCTTCTCTTCTTCTTCTTTCCTCTACCTCTTCTAATTCTTCTGTACCCACTTCTTCTTCATACCTCATCCCACTTTTCCTCCATTTCTTCCTCTACTTCTTCACATTCTACGGCTGCTGCTCCTGCTTCTTTTTATCCTTCTTATTCTTTGCAAATTTTGCAATCAGTAGTTTGCCATTGATTACTGAACAACCAACGCTTACACCTTCGAAATCAACATGAGTCGACTTGCTTCCAAA
>JACEFZ010025331.1:25000-132500 GCA_014155875.1 Cepaea nemoralis
AGATAAGTACTTGGAATGGCCGAGTGTAAGACGGGCCTGCGTGCCCAATTTGTGACCCTTTGAAAATAATGTTTATGAGGTCGTTCATTAAAAAGTTAGCTGTGTATCCTTTACAGGACGTTGTAATCAATCCTAGAATTGATTGGATATTTGTGATTTCTTAGCAAGTTTGTGTTCAGTAGTGTTCATGGCTTTCTATACTATGACCGGCGCTCATACCATTGTATGAACACCAACGTAAGGCGGTCTGCTGCCAAATCACCCGCAGCTGTGTTTCGAACACGGTATGCGGGATTACGAATTGCGTCTGTAACTCAAAGCCACAGATCCGATATCGTTCGTTCATTACGTCCTATGAATACAACGTCCTTGTCACCCTATTTACCGCATAATAGTTATAACGTCTAAGGGTGCTGCATGGTCTCGAGGTATGGTGTCCGCCTCGAGTGCTGGAGTCCCGGGTTTAAGCCCCAGGGAGGACCGGGATTTTTTCACGTAGACTTCTAGTAACAAAATTTCCCCTGGTCTCTGGGTAATGAGATCGGATGCCCGTGTGTATTAATGCGCACGTTAAAGAAATCCCTGGGCAGTTGAAAATCGAAAAAGAGTAGCCGGGCAAAATTTCGAGTTAAAAATCTACCCAAAGTATTTCAGGATCCTCGCTGGTGCTATGGAGTTCGTGCACTGAGCTGAGATTCTCCGGACTCAGGCTTGAGTTAGGAGTAGAACGGAGCACTTATGGGTTACACCCGTGTCCCGTGATGTTGATCCGTCGACTAAACTAAACAAGTTATAACGTCTACGTAACGTCTTAATTGTGATAGATGATGTGACATCTTCATAATGTGTATACCTTTCCTGGGATATAATCCATAAGACAGACACACTCTTGTACAGGGTGTGCTGTTAATCTGTATGAGGCGTTTCCTCCCGTCAATGCAGTATTGACGATTCTGCTCACTGGAACAATTAAAATGCAGGCCTTTAGGCTGCTGCTCTAGCAACATTCATAGGAAAGATAACCTACCCACGGGTAGATGGAATCAGTTGCCTGGGGTGGAATCTGTCTAGAGCAGTAGTTCTCAACATATTTTGGCCCATGCACCCTTTCGGCACATGTCAGAATGTTATTCCCCCCTTTCCAGCGAACGAAATAAGAATAATGTCCCGCTTTCCAAAATTGTCAGCTTCAAAAGGTACATTCAAAATAATATGATGTTATAATACTGAATATCCTTAATTTCTGTCATAAATGTGCACAACCTTTACATGCATAGATTAATTTTATAGTGTAGTAAAACGTCAAAGTATTGTCACTTAATACACGACACCAGAATGCCAGAAAATTGTGCGTCATCAAACAAAACGCACAATAGAAAACCGGGATATAGTGCCTGAGGCCATTTTTAGTTTGCCAATCTGTGATCATAATTCCCCCTCCCCGGAAACCCTAAAATTCACCCCTTGGGGGAAGGGAATTCCCCACTGGTTGAGAACCACTGCTCTAGAGGAAGCAAACTGGCACACATGCATGCCGAAGTCGGACACATTGGACGTGTGAGGTGCATAACTGGGTGTGGCACATTTTCCTCGACATGAGGAACGAAGAAGAAGTAGAAGAAGAACCCCGTCCTCGTGCATGATGGCCTACAACTCCCAAGGATATCTGACTAAAGTCTGTAAATTTAAATATGAGAAGAGGTGGCCAATTCCTTTCCTCCTCGCCTTTCCTTTCAAGACAATCCCCAGAACATAGTAAACATTTTCTGGTACATTGTTATAAGACTGGGTCGACCCCAGAGCTATACTGTCCTGGAATAGAATTAACCCCTCAACCCCTCCCCCAACCAGTGTGCTCTCCTCATGTTGTCATGGCAACCCGTGAGCTCATGGCGTTATTTACCTTCGGATCCTAAACCCCGGCGTTTCCGTTACAGCAACATTTCTGGTCTAGCCACTATGCTATAACAATGCAGGCGGTATTCGATGACAGACGTGTCCAGTTCACAACACGGAATTAGATGAGTAACTTTTATGTATTTTTATATATTCATGTATTTTATATAGGGTGTATTTTTAATGACTGCGGGGTGTTTGACAATATTGCCGTTCCAAGTTTTGTATTTACCTTTTATGTTGCATAATTTCAAAGAGGGTAAATACAAAACTTGGAACGGCAATATTTTCATCTCCCCCCCCCCCCCCCCACCACAGTCATTAAAAATACACCTTATAAATGTGTGTGTATGTGTGTGTGTATAACAACCATGAAAGAAAACATAATAAGAAATAGATCTGGTGGCGAGACCCCCAGGCCAGGCAGATCAGATAACACTGGGGAAGAGTGTGACACAGGGACCAGTACTAGTAATCATAATGACGGAGTTAATCCTGACTGTGTTACCAAGGAAATCCCCTGTGTCAGACTAAGAAACAGAGTGAGAATAGCAACGTGGAATGTGAGAAGTCTGTATGAGGGAAAGCTTAAAGTAGTGTGTGATGAGATTGAGAGGTTAAACATTCAAATTTTAGGAATTAGTGAACATCGCTGGAGCGGCAAGGGACATTTTACAACTGAAAATGGAAGTCTTTTCATTTATTCTGGTAGAGACGTCGGAGGCCAGAGTGGAGTGGCATTTTGTTTAGATAAGACAACTGCAAAATCTTTAATGGGATATAATCCAGTTAGTGATAGAATCCTCACTATTAGACTTAAAGGCCGTCCAAAAAACACAACTTTCATACAGATATATGCACCTACTTCAACAGCAGAGGAGGACGAAATTGAAGATTTTTACAACACACTACAAGACACATTAAATAAGATTGGTCATAATGATATAGCAATAATAATGGGAGATTTTAATGCAAAAGTAGGTGCAGGAAGAGCTGAAAATGAGAGACACGTTTTAGGAAAATTTGGATTAGGAAATAGAAATGATGCAGGTGACAAATTAATTGAATTTTGCACAGAAAATGAGTTAACGATAGCCAACACGCTTTTTAAACAACATCCAAGAAGACTCTTCACATGGAAGTCTCCAGACAGTATTACCAAAAATCAGATAGATTATATTTTAATACAAAGAAGATGGAGATCAAGCATAACATCTGCAAAAACCCTACGTAGTGCAGACTGTGATACAGATCATCAGTTATTAGAAGCAGATCTGAAATTAAAACTCAAAAAGCTTACCCGAGGACCAAGGCCACTTCGTTTTGATCTCACAAAAATACCAGATGCATACAACGTAGAAGTTAGGAATCGTTTTGGGGTCTTGATGTCTGTACAAGAGGAAATGACACCTGATGAACTGGCAGTACAAGCTAGAGATATCTTGATAACTGCAGCCAAAGATTTAATTCCGACCAAGAAAAAGCAACTTAAGCCATGGATTACATCAGACACGTTAGAATTAATAAAACAACGAAGGGAACTGAAACAGAAAGGAGGTGAATCCGATAATACCAAGGATGAAGTATAAATCTTTAACTCGAGAAATAAGAAAGAACACAAGAAAGGACAAAAATCAATACATACAAGATTGTTGTACCAGAATAGAGCAATATCATAAGACTGGAAGAGATTATGAAATGTTCAAAGAAATGAAGTTATTGACAAGAAATGTTCAACCTCAATTGAATGTTATCTGTGACAAGATGGGAAATACCTTAACAGAATCTAGACAAATTCTAGAAAGATGGCAGGAGTACTGCAGTGGAATGTATGATATGAGTGACAGTGAGGATATGAATGAGATACATGAGCCAACGACAGCAGAGACAGAACCTGAACCCTCATTAGATGAAATTGCTTGGGCTATAAAGCACCTGAAGAATGGTAAATCTCCTGGATGTGATGAGATACCAGCTGAACTAATTAAAGCGGGAGGAGAAGAAAGCATACACATATATCATGCATTATGTACAAAGATTTGGAAATATGGTATATGGCCAAAAGATTGGAAGAGAACTATCTTCATTCCAATACCAAAAAAGGGCAACCTGAAATTATGCACCAACTATAGAACTGTTGCCCTGATCAGTCATGCAAGTAAAATTCTACTAAAAGTCATAATGGCAAGACTTCGTAAGAAAATGGAAGAAGAGATTAACGTAGTTCAAGCTGGATTTAGACAAGGAAGAGGAACAAGAGATCACATATTCAACATGCGTTTAATAATAGAGAAGTGCAGAGAATTTAATGTAAACCTATACTCATGTTTTGTGGATTATTCAAAGGCATTTGACTGTGTACAGCATCAGAAACTTTGGGAAATCATGAGGACTATGGGCTTTCCATCACATGTAGTACAACTCATAAAAATGCTCTATCTAGACCAACAAGCAGCAGTTAGAATAGATGGCGAGGCATCAGATTGGTTTGACATCAAGCAAGGAGTCCGTCAGGGCTGCGTGCTGTCACCCTATTTGTTTAACCTGTACGCTGAAAATATAATGAGAAATGTAAGAGATGATATAAACAGGGAGCTATATGATGCCCTAAATATCGGCGGTCATGACATACCGGAGATTCGATATGCTGATGATACAGTATTACTATCCACAACACAGAATGGCATGGAAAACCTAATAGCCTCAACCCAATTGAATAGTGAAAATCACAACTTATATCTTAACATAGCAAAAACAAAGATAATGCATACAGATAAAACTACCATGGAGAAAGAAATATACATTAATGGGGAAAAATTGGAGGTGGTGGAAAATTTTGAATATCTTGGGTCATTGATTACCAACAACGGGGACACAATGAAAGAAATTAAACGGCGACTATCAATTGCTCTTCAAAGACTAAAACAGCTGAATAAATTATGGAGTGGGACAGACAGAACTACAAAAATTAGATTTTTAAGAGCATGCATCTTTCCCATTGCAACATACGCCTGTGAGACATGGACACTTACTAAACAAGCTGAACAGCGCATAAACGCCTTTGAATATAAGTGTTATAGACGAGTTTTAAAAACATTTTGGGTAAAGAAAAGAACAAATGCATCCATACTTCAAGAGTTGAATATTGAAGAAGGTTGGCTATTAAAGACGATAAAACAAAGAAAATTGAAATATTTTGGTCACTTGAAACGTCACGAAAGTTTGGAGAGAACAATAATGGAAAGGTATATGCCTGGGAAGAGAGGAAGAGGAAGGCCAAAGAGAAAATGGGTGCAGGATGTGGCGGATGATTTCCAGATGGGTGTATCAGACGCGGGACATCTTGCTTATGATCGAGAGGTTTTCCGGAGGGTTGTTATGGGAGCGAGGTTCTGCAAAGGACATGCTACTGAATGAATGAATGATGTGTGTGTGTGTGTGTGTGTGTGTGTGTGTGTGTGTGTGTGTGTGTGGTGTGTGTGTGTGTGTGTGTGTGTGTGTGTGTGTGTGTTTGCCTCTAGTGTACTGATTAAATCCATTTGTTACTTGTGATCGTGTCATAGCTTAGCTTGCCGATTCTACTTCTCATTTTTTTTTTTTTCTGATTTCATTTAAATAAAATTAGACTACATCTGCTGGGGATTGATCCCACAACACTGTCTAGACCAGTAGTTCTCAACCGGTGAGGAATAACCCCCCCCCCCCCCCTCCCTCCCTCACCAGGGGGGAATTTTAGGGTTTCGGGGGGGGGGGGGGGAATTAAGATTATTTCAAGATCGCGTTAATACAAGAACCTATGACTTGATATTGTTTTTCCCTTCACACTGTACGGTTCTGTACGTCTCACCATTCTAAAATTCATCTTATAAAGTAAGTAGACCCACAAATCACGTTTTACGTGGACGTCTAGACTTGTTTTAGTATGTGCTATTAAAGTTAGCTTCCCTTATTACGTATACTGTGTAGGGGCGGGGGATTTTTAGGTAGGAAATACGAAAAGGTGTGGGGGGATGACGTTCTGAAAATATGGTGAAGGGGGGCACAAGTCAAATTTTTTAAGTAGGGAATACGAAAGGGGAGCGGGGAATGACGTTCTGAAAATATGGTTACGGGGGGCACGGGCCAAAAAAGGTTGAGAACCACTGGTCTAGACAGACAAGCTCGTTATCCGCTATATCACCGCGCTTCTGTCTGAAAGGTAAAGTGAAGCTTAACCAACAAATAATTGAGAAATTTGGTTTTCTATTAATTAAGCCTCTGAAATGTGTTTTGTCATGAAGTCTTGGGAATATATTGTGGTGGTTTCCTCATGACTTCCACATCCACATGGATGTATGTTACCTCTGTCTTTGACAGCCATTTCCGGCTGTCAGGACATGAGAATGCCTTGCTCTGGTCAGATGAAGAGTTGTCTACTTATCCCGGTGGATCATTGGCCCCTAAGGGCTGTGTTTGCCAAACAGTGGTGTGTTTCCCATTCTCTACCACTGGGAGTTGCTTTTGGGAGCTTTCCTTCCTAAAGTTATGTTCTAAGGTGACCAAATCTCTTCGTTACTTTTAGAGTCAATATCATTGAATGTAAGAAAGAGAGTGCTAACGTGCTATATAGAAACTGTTGTGCTGTGTGGCAATGAATCTTGGAATGTAAATGCATAAATTAGGAATAACTTGAAAACAACAGAGATGTGGTTCCTGAGATGAATGTTGCGAATTACTTGGACTGCCAAAGTAACAAACAACGATTACCTTAAAGAGGCTAATGAAACTAGAACATTACATACACAAATAAGACAGAGAGCAAACAGCTTTCTTTAATCATCTGATGAGAAAAGAGGCATTGGAGAACATCGTGATAATTGGAAAGATCGAGGGGAACAGCGGCAGAGGCAGACCAAGAGAAATTATGCTGGACGGATTGAGAAAGTGGCATGGAGGAATATCATCAGCAGATTTAATCAAAACAATTTTTAAAAAACGAAATCTGTGGAGAGTCATGAACGCCTACCCAGCTGGCAGGGCACTTGATGATGATTATTATTCTAGCAACTGTAATTATATTACACGCCATCAATATTTATTAATCCAAATTAATCTTTGTATTTCTCCGTTTATATATGATTTGCGTGTGAATATGTGTTTACATTGTAAGGGGATGGAGAACACGGACATATAAATTGTTTTATGACATACACGTCATATAAACACCTCCGTTGTGACGTACACTTGACCTAGGTCAGCCATCCATTCATGCTCGATAATGCTGTTAGTGTGTTCCCGCACATTTAATTATTTCCCCTGGAAGTCACAGCCATCTTATTCGGGATGTTTATCGCACTTCTCGGGACATCTATTCAGTATCCCAGCCGGTGGGAAACATTGATTGTAATCCCTTTTAGAAAAGATTTATTTAGCGTAGACCATTGTAATTATCTAAGCTGTCTTTTATGTGGATTCATTTTATTATAGAAGTTTCTAAAAACCATTTTGAATACGTATGGTTAGAGTCTACATCTTCTTCTTCTTCAGCATTCCGAGCCATTGAGGTTCTTTGCTGCAGATACAATCCGTCTCCATTCGTCTCTCTGGTGGACCTTCTCTTGCCAGTTGTTAACTCCAAGTGCTTGTATATCTGTATGTAGGTAAATTACTCTTCCACGTCTTTATTCGTATTAAGTATATGATATTTTGCTCAGTAGTTTAATATGTAAATTGGCACTCGATGGGTCAATCCATCCAGTGCCTCGACAGCTGGCGTGGGCGATCATGCCTCTATACAAATTACGATCTCCGACGTCATGAATCAATCAATTTGTGTGTTGATTCCCTTCCGTGCCATAACACAAGACTGTCAAGAATCTATCTCATTCTGTCTTCCTCTATCTCGTTTCCACAAATCTTTCCTGTTGTCAAAACATGTTCCAGTTTTTGTCTTCTCATAACATGACAAAAAAAAACAAAAAACGATGACTACCTCTTTCTGATGTTTGTGATAAGTTGTTTTTGCGACTCAGCTTCCCTTAAAACGTCCTTATTGCTCATTTTTGCTGTCAATATATACTGCTGTATTTACAGACCATTGTTATTGTCCTTCCAAAAAAGGCATAATAACCTCGCCATAGCACAAAGCCTGGACTGAAATGTAGAGACCATGTGTTGCTCATGCAGCATGATCCCTTTTTCGGCCTGCAGTTATCCCCAGGAAAGGTAACACCAATACATCGGGAACATAACACCAATACATCGGGAACATAACAAACCGTAGAAGCTGCCCTATCAACAAAACAATGCTATAACGTCCGCCTGTCGGAGCTTCAGTCCTAGACCAGTTGACAATCAAAGATTATGGTCTGGTCTGTCCTGTCATGACATTTAGTCTTCAGGTTGCATTTCCTCACACCAGGCTAAGGCTTCTACCCTCCCAGTTGCGTTCCGATAATATGTTGTCATACAAATTTATAACGAATATATTTATATCAGCCAATCAAGAGAGATGTGTGACTGGGATGCGTAATGTCTCCAGACATCTTCCATATATAGTGGTAATATGAGACATGTCAAAGCTGGAGTGCAATGGTCATATGAAGAAATACTATCAACACAATGATATATGCAGAAAATACAGTGCTGATTGTAGACAACAAACAGGATCTAGAGCATTTAGTGGATACGGTTATTGTACACCGTTCTCTGCTAGGGTTATTATTAAAATGTTATAGGACAAACGTTATAGTGGAGGTTAGCACGGCAGAATCAATAATAGCTTTGGCTCCTAAACTTGACTTGACAACATAAATTACAAGTAGCTTGGAACTCGGAGTGGGTTCGTGGGAGAGGGATTCTGGTAATGGGGAAAGTTTTGATTTTTGTTTTGTTCATATTCTTTTTATAGGGCATCGTATTCAACACCAGCATTTCTGCCGCTGTGATCGCTTGGCAATTTTACATTCAGTAGTTTGCCATTGCTTTCTGAACGACCGGCACCGATAACAACCCAAAACCAATGCAACCCGGTCTGCTGCAAATCGCGCACAGCTGTGATTCGAACGAGCGGGTTATACGGGATTATGTTACGAACCGCGTACGTACACTTTCGCCATGGAGAAAGCTAGCCTACAAGCAAACATCAGTCCAGCTCGGACTAGGCTCGAATTCCAAGCGAGCGAACCGTTAAAAAAAAAAAAAAGCACCAACACAAATTTCCTCAATTATGAAAAGGACAAAATAATCGCAGTAACATCCCATTACTTTTTAAGTATGTGGATCGGGTACTAATATCTCGGAACACTCATTATTTGAAGGAAGGTGCCTTATAGAGAACGTCTTCCTCTTCGGTTTCTCAACACCTCAAAAAATATGGCCTTAACGTGAGCAATGTAATATAATCGTTATGGAAAAATAGCTTCAACAGCATGGAGAACATAGTCACTAATAAGATGTTGCCAATAGCGGTGATAAAAAAAAGAATGTTAAAGAGCTTCATAGAACCACTTTATAATTGTGAAACTTGGACAATAAGCTGAGAAACACCCAACGACAGGGAAATGTGGTGTCTGAGGGAAATTTACAGAATAACACGAACGGACAGAAGAAGGAATGAGAAAGTCCTTCAATAAACAAATGAAAGCAGTAAACTGATTTTAAAAAAGCAGATATACTTGTATACCGTCAGAATTTATGGGGCATGTAATGAGGAGCGAAAGGCCTGAAAACTAAGAGACCGCAGGTAAACTTGATGGGAAAAGAGCATATTAAAAGCAGAGAGAAAAATATATGAATGGCTGGCCACTTGTCGTAATGGGGACAAGAGCAGAGACGTGATCCTCACTCTGGTAATGTGGACATGAAAACAGTCTTAATCCGACACTCTGGAATGTGAACAAGAACACAGACATAATCCGACACTCTGGTAATGTGAACATGAACACAGACATAATCCGACACTCTAATGTGGACAATAACACAGACATAATCCGACACTCTGGTAATGTGGACAATAACACAGACATAATCCGACACTCTGGTAATGTGGACATGAACACAGACATAATCCGACACTCTGGTAATGTGAACATGAACACATACATAATCCGACACTCTGGTAATGTGGACAACAACACAGACATAATCCGACACTCTGGTAATGTGAACATGAACACATACATAATCCGACACTCTGGTAATGTGAACATGAACACATACATAATCCGACACTCTCGTAATGTGAACATGAACACATACATAATCCGACACTCTGGTAATGTGGACAAGAACACATACATAATGAGACACTCTGGTAATGTGAACATGAACACATACATAATCCGACACTCTGGTAATGTAAACATGAACACAGACATAATCCGACACGCTGGTAATGTGAACAAGAACACATACATAATCCGACACTCTGGTAATGTGAACATGAACACAGACATAATCCGACACTCTGGTAATGTGAACAAGAACACATACATAATCCGACACTCTGGTAATGTGGACAACAACACAGACATAATCCGACACTCTGGTAATGTGAACATGAACACAGACATAATCCGACACTCTGGTAATGTGGACAAGAACACATACATAATCCGACACTCTGGTAATGTGAACATGAACACATACATAATCCGACACTCTGGAATGTGAACATGAACACAGACATAATCCGACACTCTGGTAATGTGAACAAGAACACATACATAATCCGACACTCTGGTAATGTGAACATGAACACATACATAATCCGACACTCTGGTAATGTGAACATGAACACAGACATAATCCGACACTCTGGAATGTGAACATGAACACATACATAATCCGACACTCTGGTAATGTGGACAAGAACACATACATAATCCGACACTCTGGTAATGTGAACATGAACACAAACATAATCCGACACTCTGGAATGTGAACATGAACACAGACATAATCCGACACTCTGGTAATGTGAACATGAACACATACATAATCCGACACTCTGGTAATGTGAACATGAACACAGACATAATACGACACTCTGGAATGTGAACAACAGCACAGACATAATCCGACACTCTGGAATGTGAACAACAGCACAGACATAATCCGACACTCTAATGTGGACATGAACACAGACATAATCCGACACTCTGGTAATGTGGACAACAACACAGACATAATCCGACACTCTGGAATGTGAACAACAGCACAGACATAATCCGACACTCTGGAATGTGAACAACAGCACAGATATAATTCGACACTCTGGTAATGTGAACATGAACACATACATAATCCGACATTCTGGTAATGTGGACAACACAGACATAATCCGACACTCTGGTAATGTGGACAACACAGACATAATCCGACACTCTGGTAATGTGGACAACAGCACAGACATAATCCGACTCTCTGGTAATGTGAACATGAACACATACATAATCCGACTCTCTGGTAATGTGAACATGAACACATACATAATCCGACACTCTGGTAATGTGGACAACAACACAGACATAATCCGACACTCTGGAATGTGAACAACAGCACAGACATAATCCGACACTCTGGTAATGTGGACAACAACACAGACATAATCCGACACTCTGGAATGTGAACAACAGCACAGATATAATCCGACACTCTGGAATGTGAACAACAGCACAGACATAATCCGACACTCTGGTAATGTGGACAACAACACAGACATAATCCGACACTCTGGAATGTGAACAACAGCACAGACAAAAACCGACACTCTGGAATGTGAACAACAGCACAGACATAATCCGACACTCTGGTAATGTGAACATGAACACATACATAATCCGACACTCTGGTAATGTGAACATGAACACATACATAATCCGACACTCTGGTAATGTGAACATGAACACATACATAATCTGACACTCTGGTAATGTGAACATGAACACATACATAATCCGACACTCTGGTAATGTGAACATGAACACATACATAATCCGACACTCTGGTAATGTGGACAATAACACAGACATAATCCGACACTCTGGTAATGTGAACATGAACACAGACATAATCCGACACTCTGGTAATGTGAACATGAACACATACATAATCTGACACTCTGGTAATGTGAACATGAACACATACATAATCCGACACTCTGGTAATGTGAACATGAACACATACATAATCCGACACTCTGGAATGTGAACAAGAACACATACATAATCCGACACTCTGGTAATGTGGACAACAACACAGACATAATCCGACACTCTGGTAATGTGGACAACAACACAGACATAATCCGACACTCTGGAATGTGAACAACAGCACAGACATAATCCGACACTCTGGAATGTGAACAACAGCACAGACATAATCCGACACTCTGGTAATGTGAACAAGAACACAGACATAATCCGAGACTCTGGTGATCGCGTGCGATGACAACCCATAGCCACCCATGGGTTTCGGCATGGCACATAGTTATGCTTTTAGCATTTTTGCTTCTAGCGAATTGTGAGTGTGCGTGTGTGTATGCGTGTCTGTGTGTCTCTCTCTGTGTGTGTGTGTGTGTGTGTGTGTGTGTGTGTGTGTGTGTGTGCGAGTTTGCGTGTTGGTGTGTGTGTTGTCACCGTCTGGACATTTTGGTCAATAAAACTCACTGGCTTACCCGCTTGATTAGCTGTCTGGGCAGGTCACGTGTTTCTGTCTCGCTACAGTCTGTTTTCATTTGAATTATTGTTTAAGTGTCGTTAACTCTTCTCGTCTCGTCTTTCCGTCATAGTCAACTCTTCCTGGACTATGGCACCGTGTATAGAGTGATTGTGTAGAAGGATGTGTGTGTAGATGTGTGGACGAATGTTTGACTGCGTCAGTAAGCTTGCGCATTTATCTTTAATTAGTTATTTAGTTAGTTAGTAAATTAGCTAGTTAGTTAGTTGGTTAGTTAGTTATTTAGTTAGTTAGTTAGTCAGCTAGCCAGCTAGCTATCTAGTTAGTTAGTTAGTTAATTAATTAGTTAGTTAGTTAATTAGTTAGGTAGCTAGCTAATTAGTTAGTTAGTTAGTTAGTTAGTTAGCTAGTTAGTTAGTCAGTTAGTTAGCTAGTTAGTTAGCTAGTTAGTTAGCTAGTTAGTTAGTTAGTTAGTTAGCTAGTTAGTTAGTTAGCTAGCTAGCTAGTTAGTTAGTTAGTTAGTTAGCTAGTTAGTTAGTTAGTTAGTTAGTTAGTTAGCTAGCTAGCTAGTTATATAGTTAGTTAGTAATTTAGTTAGTTAGTTAGATAGTTAGTTAGTTATTTAATTAGTTAGTTAGTTAGTTAGTTAGTTAGTTAGTTAGTTAGTTAGTTAGTTAGTTAGTTAGTTAGTTAGTTAGTTAGTTAGTTAGTTAGTTAGTTAGTTAGTTAGTTAGTCGATAGTTCATCCTCATTGCACTTCGAACCATTCAGTCCATAAGTTCTCAGATCCCCTCCTCAGTAAATCCTGCAGCGTGTAGAGGTTCTCGACGCCAGTTCTGTGTTGGTTTATCAATCTTCTTTGGCTTCCTGCACAGTGCTCTTGTCTGGCCACCCCTATTTTAATTTGCTGTTCTCGCAGTCTGACCATGGTTGTAGCTTCACAGTCATCACTTGGTTCTCGCAAACGTGTTACTCCGCGTAAAGCACTCAATATATCAGCCAGGTCCATGGCTCGTCCGCCCTCCACAGTAGCCGTACCGGCAAGCCTGTCAGCCTGCTCATTTCCTTGTACACCCGCATGCCCTGGCACGAAATGCATCTATGCGTGCATGGAAGATTATGTATGACTAGAAAAATTGTCCAACCAAACCAGGGCCAGTCGTTCTATCTTTGCTATATCCTGCAGCTCTGTCCATGCCTTCCAAGTGTTATTTATCTGTGTCTGTAATTCTCTTCTCCAAGTGTTATTTATCTGTGTCTGTAATTCTCTTCTCCAAGTGTTATTTATCTGTGTCTGTAATTCTCTTCTCCAAGTGTTATTTATCTGTGTCTGTAATTCTCTTCTCCAAGTGTTATTTATCTGTGTCTGTAATTCTCTTCTCCAAGTGTTATTTATCTGTGTCTGTAATTCTCTTCTCCAAGTGTTATTTATCTGTGTCTGTAATTCTCTTCTCCAAGTGTTATTTATCTGTGTCTGTAATTCTCTTCTCCAAGTGTTATTTATCTGTGTCTGTAATTCTCTTCTCCAAGTGTTATTTATCTGTGTCTGTAATTCTCTTCTCCAAGTGTTATTTATCTGTGTCTGTAATTCTCTTCTCCAAGTGTTATTTATCTGTGTCTGTAATTCTCTTCTCCAAGTGTTATTTATCTGTGTCTGTAATTCTCTTCTCCAAGTGTTATTTATCTGTGTCTGTAATTCTCTTCTCCAAGTGTTATTTATCTGTGTCTGTAATTCTCTTCTCCAAGTGTTATTTATCTGTGTCTGTAATTCTCTTCTCCAAGTGTTATTTATCTGTGTCTGTAATTCTCTTCTCCAAGTGTTATTTATCTGTGTCTGTAATTCTCTTCTCCAAGTGTTATTTATCTGTGTCTGTAATTCTCTTCTCCAAGTGTTATTTATCTGTGTCTGTAATTCTCTTCTCCAAGTGTTACTGTGTTTCCAGCTATTTCGTTTATCTTGTGATAAATACACATACACAAACATCACATTTACACATACACTCACACACATACACACACATCAGACACACGTGCAGGCGCAACAAATGTAGTGTTTAATACTACATAATATACTACAATAACTCCACACAAACAAACTGAAAAGCTAAACTTAGCAATTAATACTCAGAAATCCGCTGCCACAAAAATTCTGCCTGTAAATGTCACGCGTCCAGTAAAGTCATTACAACAGTGACAAGAAAATGAGCAACCGGCAAATCTCGCTGCTAACCCTATTCTCGAGACCGACGCACGTGATGGAAATGAAACGAGATCTGGTACCACTTAAGGGCTCTTAAAAAATTGTGCCCAGACTTTGAACGTTCTATGTTTGACAGCGAGTGTGTGTACGCGGTCTAAACTTCGTCTCCTTAACCCAATGAATACTATGATCAAAATGGATAGAATATTCTCTCTCTCTCTCTCTCTCTCTCTCTCTCTCTCTCTCTCTCTCTCTCTCTCTCTCTCTCTCTCTCTATGTCTCTCTCTCTCACTCACTCTCTCTCTCTCTCTCTCTCTCTCTCTCTCTCTCTCTCTCTCTCTCTCTCTCTCTCTCTCTCTCTCTCTCTCTCTCTCTCTCTCTCTCTCTCTCTCTCAAGCTTAGCGCAATCTTCAGCTCAGCTATAAAACAATCTTGCACAAGATATCAAAGACCCCACCAGTCCCTATACATACGGTCGCAGTCTACTTGAACAATATCTAAGCACATACTACATTCCCCTACCCCTTACCCTAAATTAGAAAAACCAAAAATAATAATAATAATCTCAAATGACAACCAGTATAATAAACATTCCACTAAAAGTGGTACGTTACATCTACCTTGGGTACTCGTAATGATCATTAATGGATAAATTAACTTTAATTGGAAGTATATTGTGTCATGTCTGTTCTTAGAGACATTTAACTAGAAGTCTATTCTGTCATGTCTGTTCATAGAGACATTTAACTAGAAGTGTATTCTATCATGCATTTGCATAAATACATATAAACTTAAAAGTCTCCTCTTCGTGTTTGTGCATACCGACATTTGGAAGATGTGCAGTCTGTTTTGTCTGTGTATATACACATTTACAAGATGCTTATTCTGTTCAATGTATATTTACAGACATTATAAAGATGTATAGTGTGTCGTAAGTATTCACAAAGGCACTTGAACCATGAGTATTCTGTTCTATGTATGCATACAGATATTCAAACAAGGCGAAGCCTATTCTGTGTGTATATACATAAATTATAATAATGCTTCTGTAATGTCTGTTGTGTGTGCATGCTTACACACATAAAATAATGACCAGTCTGTTCTTCGTGTGTATACAAACGCTCACAGAATGTCTATTATGTTCTGTTTGTGTATACACATATTGAAACGATGCGTAGATTTTTCTTTGTGTGTATTTATTTATTTTTTCAAAAGTTGCATATCCCTTACAGACGTTGCAGTCAACACCAGCATTTTTCAGCTGTTGTTGATGTTCTTGGCAAGATTACGCTTTCAGAGGGACCGGTTCCATACTCCGAAAGTAACCAACGCGTCGCGTTCCGCTGTGAATCTGTGGACTATTGTAACAGTATAGAGGTAGGGGGAGAGTTAATAGGAGAGAATAGAACAATGATGCACACGTATAAATTGGGAAAGTAAAGTAGTAGAGAAAAAGGGGCACGAGAATGCACCAAGAAATTAGCACGTCAGAAAGTTTGGGGTAGCAACAGAAGCTAACAACAACAGAAGCTAACAACAACAGAAGCTAACAACAACAGAAGCTAACAACAACAGAAGCTAACAACAACAGAAGCTAACAACAACAGAAGCTAACAACAACAGAAGCTAACAACAACAGAAGCTAACAACAACAGAACAATGTAAACATTAGAGACCAAGACCAGCTCGGGAGCAGACGTGTAAATGAAGTGCCTCTCATTCACTGACCACGAAACTATATGATTGGAGTGGTTAGGTAGATTCATTTGTGGCTGAATTCAGAGTAAGATAGTGAGTATCGAAATTTCCTGTTATAATGCTCAGTAAGCTGTACCAGGATTAGCGTCATGATTAGAATCAGGTTATATTTTCACCTTCGTCAAGGGTCAGTCGTGCTATTGTAAGGCATGGGCGGTTGATGCAACCGTCATGATTGTTGAGAATATCATGTCGTCTTGAACTTATCTGTTCAGCAATGAATGAATAAAAGCTAATTTAACCATCATCACAGTCTTAATTGGGAGCTTTTCATGTTTATCCGAAAGATGATGGAAGATGAAAGATTTTAACGACGTTCAGTCCTCTACCAGGTCCTTGGAGATTCAGAACCCTATACGATCGTGCTGTACGGCCATAATCAGAACAGTACATTTTTGAATGGAGAGATTCCAGAAACCTGGGTGTGACATGAAGACACTGAGTTACAGAAGTCGACGTAGCTAAGCTAAGTCAGGGGAAGCGCTCCGGCACTGTTAAACTATTCAACCAGTTCTCTTTGTGAGTTAACTTGTTTCAAGATATCTTCATTGCTCTTTTTATCAGTCTATGATGTTCTCATCATTCCTCTATAAAACCACAACTCCCCAGCTTCCACATAATTCTCCACTCTTGACGCTTGGCGATGTAAATATGTACTATTAAATTACCATTTCCACTTGTATGTAAACATATATATTTTTAAGATATTTACAGTTGTTCGTAAAATAATGTTACACAATAAATTGCGCGTCTGTTTATAAAAGTCCACCTGTGCCACTTTATAAAGAGTATTTATTATTAATGTTTCCATTTTTAGCTTCATCGTGTATCCGTCCCTGGTGATATAAGCCAATCCGGACTTTAATATTTTATTAAAGCAATGTTTTTCCGTTATATAATTGCACAAATAAGACACAGACACAAGACTGTATAATATTGCCTGGCATTTGTTGCTGTTACTCGTCAGTGCAGTTATACTACACAGTTAGATAACATTTTTTGCTGTTTCTGGTCAGTGCAGTTATACAACACAGTTAGATTCCATTTTTTGCTGTTTCTCGTCAGTACAGTTATACTCCACAGTTAGATATCATTTTTTGCTGTTTCTCGTCAGTACAGTTATACTACACAGCTAGATATAAATTTTTTGCTGTTTCTCGTCAGTGCAGTTATACTCCACAGTTAGATATAATTTTTTAGCTGTTTCTCGTCAGTACAGTTATACTACACAGTTAGATATCATTTTTTGCTGTTTCTCGTCAGTACAGTTATACTCCACAGTTAGATATCATTTTTTGCTGTTTCTCGTCAGTACAGTTATACTACACAGCTAGATATAATTTTTTGCTGTTTCTCGTCAGTGCAGTTATACTCCACAGTTAGATATAATTTTTTTGCTGTTTCTCGTCAGTACAGTTATACTCCACAGTTAGATATCATTTTTTGCTGTTTCTCGTCAGTACAGTTATACTCCACAGTTAGATATCATTTTTTGCTGTTTCTCGTCAGTACAGTTATACTACACAGTTAGATATCATTTTTTGCTGTTTCTCGTCAGTACAGTTATACTCCACAGTTAGATATCATTTTTTGCTGTTTCTCGTCAGTACAGTTATACTCCACAGTTAGATATCATTTTTGCTGTTTCTCGTCAGTACAGTTATACTCCACAGTTAGATATCATTTTTTGCTGTTTCTGGTCAGTACAGTTATACTCCACAGTTAGATACCATTTTTTGCTGTTTCTCGTCAGTACAGTTATACTCCACAGTTAGATATGTCAAAGACTGAAGTATAGAAGACCACCCTGAATGAGTGGTCTACCTCAAGATAGAAGACCACCCTGAATGAGTGGTCTACCTCATGTAGATTCGAGGTAACCCAGTGCCCCTACATGAGGGCAGGGTAGGTAATAGGGAGGGGAACTATTAACTAGTTCTCTCATGAGACACGGAGATGTCAACTACAGAGAGTAAGCACTCTGGTCACGGCAGAATCACGCCTACGTGATAGCCACGGAGAAGTGGAATCCCACTAAAGAGTAAACGGCTACTCTAAGCGTGCTGAGTGTTGCAGCACGCAAAAAGCCGAAGGACGCACGAGGTCCTTCCGCGGGCTGTGTAGCCACGCGAGTAGAATAGTCAGACGGGGACTGACTTTCATAGTGAGCGCATCGATTAGTGTCGATGCGCGTTTCCTTAGCCAAGTAGATAGAGTTAGCTGTAGGGATAGGATATGACTGGATAGGGAATTCTGTGTCTTTATGTGTGATTTAATAGCGACCGTTTTTGTGCAGTAATCTATTGTTAAAGAGCCAGTGACAATAAAATGCATCATCCATACCTCTCGTACGACTTGCAATATTTTTGTGTGGTACGGGAGAAGTTGATCCTGTAATGCCTGACGCATCGGTTGCTGACAGGCTAGGATTAAAGTGGTGTCAGAAGTGTAGCTTGGACAATTGTTCAAGCTAAAACACTCACCCACGGCTCTGAAATAGTATTATTGTTATTTAATCACGGGGTTTAATTTGTGTTAGTGTGATAATGACGTGTGCAGACTAGGTCGAGTTGCGAGCTGTGCTGTGCCTATCGTGACCAAATAATATTTATTTGTGCTTAATGAAATATTTTGTGCTTATAATCATGTGTTCTTCGAAGTTGTAAGTATTGATATTATTGTTTTCTATCATTTATTTATGTAATTACTTATTTGTTTATGAATATGTGTCAAATATGATTCATGGCGGAGCGATACACAAAACAAAATGAGCCGAGAACATTATTGATTTTCCAATCTAAAAGTAGCGCTGCGCCTCTGACGTATTGCGTCTGACAAACAGCTGTATTACGCCATTTGCAATCGGCGACGGATTGTTGACAAATCGCAAAGCGGCTGCTCGCCTGAATCATTGGCTTATACCAAACATTATTTGTTCAAATACGTTATTTATTGAATATATTTATTTATTTAAACATTATTATTACCTTTATATTTATTTCAAAGCATTTATTTAATTATTTATATACCTATTCTAATTTGTTACCGTCACGATGGCACTACTTTTGCTATGCAAATAAGACTTGGCCTGCACAACACTTCCATAGATTAAACTAGAATAGGAAAGCAAGGCATACGACGTTAGAACGAAGACAGGACATTGACATTTAATATTAATTAGACTACATTGTACTGTTCTGGGGGCATGTGATGTGATTGTACCAAATTGTCTAAAGTCATATATCATTTACAAGTTGTTAATTGTTACTGCTCCTGTAAACCAGGCAGAACAACAGCTGTTTGGAAGAAGAGCACAAGGTGTATGTCATAGTGCCTAACGATTTGACCTGAGGTGCCAAACGATTGTACCTGATTGATCTGGAATGTTAAGATAAGTATACCCAAACTATTTTCAATGCAATATGATTAATAATGCATCTCTTTTTCAGGGTGTGATCTATTAGAATATTTTTTGTGTCATCCATTTTTCAAGGTGTAATCTAAAAATATATCAGTGGTGCACAGTGTAGTAAATTACTATAGTAAGTTCATACCGAACTTAGCTGAAATTACAAGTGTATTTTCAAATGTGTTAAAAGCATCATTCAAATTAGATGTCAAAGATGCATTATTAATTTCTGCATTGTCAAAATTGAAACTCCTATTTAGTAATGTACCAATCCTCCGTTTGCCTAATCCTAGGCTCGTTATTATCTTAGGACAGATGCCAGCAGGATTTCCATCGCTGCATTACTAGGCCAGTTTTATGATGGCATCTTCCATCCAATTTGCTACGTGAGCCGCAAGATCACACCTGCTGAGTCCAGATATTCCATATCAGAGTTGGAAGCCCTAAGCGTCATCTATGCGGTGAGGAAGTTGCATCGATTTCTGGCGGGTGTTCACTTTGTGGTCCAGACTGACAACTCCCCGATCACGGTCATACAAAGTGGAGTACATCGCAACGACCGCATCTACAGGTGGTCATTGATATTACAGAATTATACTTTTAGTATAGAACATATTAAGGGTAGGGATAACATTCTGGCAGATACCCTGAGTCGACCATCTGAGGTAGAAATACCTGATATTCCACATGAGTAGTTAGTATAAGAAAGGTTAATTAGTACTCTTAGAGGATCCTGTGTAAAATATCCTATTTATTACATAGACATGATTTTCAGGACTGTGTGCTAAGAACATTGAACTACCATGTGTCCGTAGACAGCAAAATAAGAACTATGCTCCAGGAACAAGTGTATCACCGTGTGTACATAGACAGCTCGTGACTTACTATGCTCCATTTGTGTTCCGGTGAATCACCTGTGTTAATCATGGAAGAACAGTGTCAGAACATTGCATAAATAACAGACAAGAATTTACTGGTCTACGTCACGTGCGGAATCTACGAGCGTAATAAGACCCATAGGACACACGTATGACTGTGTAGTGTATTTAGTATACCCAGGATAATTATGTATATATAAACTATGCCAACGAAAACAATTTCTGAACATTATGGCAACCAATAACCTGAGGTAAATAGATACCATGTATATATACCTAATATTGTGATATGTATTATAACAGTTTTAATATAGTGTTAAATTATAGTTAGATTAGTTACTTTAAGATAGAGTAGATTAGATTTAGAGAATATAAATAGATTTTTTTTTGTAGTTTAAATAAATCATTAATTTACCCACTTACGTAGGATAAAATTAGATTAGGACAGTACTTACACTTAATAATAGCTAATTAAAAAACCAGGATAGAAAGTTTAGATAAGCATATTATTTAGTGTAGATAGGAATAACACCATTTAGTTCATTTCATTTCACTTTATTTCATTCCATCTTAATGAACACTTCAACAACATCATCATTTAATATTAAATGTAGTTTACACCTTATAGGATTAAAGTATACAAATAACATTCATCAATTACAACATTTAGAATAAATATATCAATCATATATTTGTTTTTTCATTAAAACATTATTTAGAATTTTGTTACATTTCACATCACCCATTTCAGAAAAGTACATAACTCATCTCACATCATTTTCATTTGTAGATAGTTAGATTACTCCCCTTAAATTAGATTGATTTTCTACAACAAGTTAGAATATATAGATATAGAATTAGTATTAGTATGTCATTAGAATATAGAGTTTAGTAATATCAGGGTACAATTCTATCAACCCTATTTCATCCATGTACATATTTTGTAAATACATGACTCGTGCAGTAAGTTAGGCACAGTCATTAAGCTCAACGTTTTCAAACGAGCTAAACTTGTACAGTGTCACTTCAAGGTTTTTAAACAGTTGGGAGGATAAAAGATGTGTGACAGAAGTGTGAAAGTGAGAGAAAAGGGAAAATATACAAGAGAGAATGGGGACAACCAGCGGATTTTTTCTGCCGCTCAACGCGACTTTTTATTTTTTGTCTGCGTCAAGCGTTTGCTTTCGATAGTGAAAATGTATTGTCTTCAATGTGGTGTGTATAGTTTAGTGTAGTTTAGTATAGATCTTAGATAAAGTATTTTAAGTCTCATAAGACGGAAACGTAGCCACGAATTAGTGTTATACACTTGTTTGTGGCCACATTTAACCGAATTATGGCACTTGAAAACTAACTTACATACATATTATAGATAGACACATATGTTAGAAATTAAAGTATATTAATAGTTACATGAAAACACACAAACAACCAGGAAAACAAACAGGTAAATTACATACATTTGTTAAAACAAAGAGGGATAACTCCGGGTCAGGGGACACAATAGACAACGAAACACTAACTTAACAGTGAAAGATAACTTTACACGCGGAAGCGAGATAGGTAAAGCCTGTCGCACACAGCTTGTGTAAAGGTTGTTTAATATTATATGGGGGACATGAAGCAATTCATGTGTTGACCCTAAGAAAGTCAACTTTGTATGGGTAGTGAGTTAATTTGCTATTTGAGGGCAGGTCTTATAAGACAATGGTCCGGTTCAGACAAACCTCTAATTAATATAATATTGCGATGAGAAGAGGGCTCACGCCAACCAGACAAGTTTGTGGCGATCACCAGTAGCCAAGTAAAGTGAGACTACATTGTGACAATAGTCAGTAGGAGTCTATTTAGTTACCCAGAACCAGGTTATCAATAGTCTTTGACAAAAATTAGAGACACTAATTTTTTAGAAACCTCTTGCGTCACAACCATGAGTCAAAGTTTGTAACGCAACACAGGAGGGGAGGGTGTGTGTCAAAGACTGAAGTATAGAAGACCACCCTGAATGAGTGGTCTACCTCAAGATAGAAGACCACCCTGAATGAGTGGTCTACCTCAAGTAGATTCGAGGTAACCCAGTGCCCCTACATGAGGGCAGGGTAGGTGATAGGGAGGGGAACTATTAACTAGTTCTCTCATGAGACACGGAGATGTCAACCACAGAGAGTAAGCACTCTGGTCACGGCAGAATCACGCCTACGTGATAGCCACGGAGAAGTGGAATCCCACTCAAGAGTAAACGGCTACTCTAAGCGTGCTGAGTGTTGCAGCACGCAAAAAGCCGAAGGACGCACGAGGTCCTTCCGCGGGCTGTGTAGCCACGCGAGTAGAATAGTCAGACGGGGACTGACTTTCATAGTGAGCGCATCGATTAGTGTCGATGCGCGTTTCCTTAGCCAAGTAGATAGAGTTAGCTGTAGGGATAGGATATGACTGGATAGGGAATTCTGTGTCTTTATGTGTGATTTAATAGCGACCGTTTTTGTGCAGTAATCTATTGTTAAAGAGCCAGTGACAATAAAATGCATCATCCATACCTCTCGTACGACTTGCAATATTTTTGTGTGGTACGGGAGAAGTTGATCCTGTAATGCCTGACGCATCGGTTGCTGACAGATATCATTTTTTGCTGTTTCTCGTCAGTACAGTTATACTCCACAGTTAGATATCATTTTTTGCTGTTTCTCGTCAGTACAGTTATACTCCACAGTTAGATATCATTTTCTGCTGTTTCTCGTCAGTACAGGTATACTACACAGTTAGATATCATTTTCTGCTGTTTCTCGTCAGTACAGTTATACTACACAGTTAGATATCATTTTTTGCTGTTTCTCGTCAGTACAGTTATACTCCACAGTTAGATATCATTTTCTGCTTGTTCTCGTCAGTACAGTTATACTACACAGCTAGATATCATTTTTTGCTGTTTCTCGTCAGTACAGTTATACTCCACAGCTAGATATCATTTTTTGCTGTTTCTCGTCAGTGCAGTTATACTACACAGTTAGATACCATTTTTTGCTGTTTCTCGTCAGTGCAGTTATATTACACAGTTAGATATCATTTTTTTGCTGTTTCTCGTCAGTGCAGTTATACTACACAGTTAGATACCAGTTTTTGCTGTTTCTCGTCAGTACAGTTATACTACACAGTTAGATATCATTTTTTGCTGTTTCTCGTCAGTACAGTTATACTACACAGTTAGATATCATTTTTTGCTGTTTCTCGTCAGTGCAGTTATACTACACAGTTAGATACCATTTTTTGCTGTTTCTCGTCAGTACAGTTATACTACACAGTTAGATATCATTTTTTGCTGTTTCTCGTCAGTACAGTTATACTCCACAGTTAGATATCATTTTCTGCTTGTTCTCGTCAGTACAGTTATACTACACAGCTAGATATCATTTTTTGCTGTTTCTCGTCAGTACAGTTATACTCCACAGCTAGATATCATTTTTTGCTGTTTCTCGTCAGTGCAGTTATACTACACAGTTAGATACCATTTTTTGCTGTTTCTCGTCAGTGCAGTTATATTACACAGTTAGATATCATTTTTTTGCTGTTTCTCGTCAGTGCAGTTATACTACACAGTTAGATACCAGTTTTTGCTGTTTCTCGTCAGTACAGTTATACTACACAGTTAGATACCATTTTTTGCTGTTTCTCGTCAGTGCAGTTATACTACACAGTTAGATATCATTTTTTGCTGTTTCTCGTCAGTGCAGTTATACTACACAGTTAGATACCATTTTTTGCTGTTTCTCGTCAGTGCAGTTATACTACACAGTTAGATACCAGTTTTTGCTGTTTCTCGTCAGTACAGTTATACTACACAGTTAGATACCATTTTTTGCTGTTTCTCGTCAGTACAGTTATACTACACAGTTAGATACCATTTTTTGCTGTTTCTCGTCAGTGCAGTTATACTACACAGTTAGATACCATTTTTTGCTGTTTCTCGTCAGTGCAGTTATACTACACAGTTAGATACCATTTTTTGCTGTTTCTCGTCAGTGCAGTTATACTACACAGTTAGATACCATTTTTTGCTGTTTCTCGTCAGTGCAGTTATACTACACAGTTAGATACCATTTTTTGCTGTTTCTCGTCAGTGCAGTTATATTACACAGTTAGATACCATTTTTTGCTGTTTCTCGTCAGTGCAGTTATACTACACAGTTAGATACCATTTTTTGCTGTTTCTCGTCAGTACAGTTATACTACACAGTTAGATACCATTTTTTGCTGTTTCTTGTCAGTGCAGTTATACTACACAGTTAGATACCATATTTTGCTGTTTCTCGTCAGTGCAGTTATACTACACAGTTAGATACCATTTTTTGCTGTTTCTCGTCAGTGCAGTTATACTACACAGTTAGATACCATTTTTGCTGTTTCTCGTCAGTGCAGTTATACTACACAGTTAGATACCATTTTTTTGCTGTTTCTCGTCAGTGCAGTTATACTACACAGTTAGATACCATTTTTTGCTGTTTCTCGTCAGTGCAGTTATATTACACAGTTAGATACCATTTTTTGCTGTTTCTCGTCAGTGCAGTTATATTACACAGTTAGATACCATTTTTTGCTGTTTCTCGTCAGTGCAGTTATACTACACAGTTAGATACCATTTTTTGCTGTTTCTCGTCAGTACAGTTATACTACACAGTTAGATACCATTTTTTGCTGTTTCTCGTCAGTGCAGTTATACTACACAGTTAGATACCATTTTTTGCTGTTTCTCGTCAGTGCAGTTATACTACACAGTTAGATACCATTTTTTGCTGTTTCTCGTCAGTGCAGTTATATTACACAGTTAGATACCATTTTTTGCTGTTTCTCGTCAGTGCAGTTATATTACACAGTTAGATACCATTTTTTGCTGTTTCTCGTCAGTGCAGTTATACTACACAGTTAGATACCATTTTTTGCTGTTTCTCGTCAGTACAGTTATACTACACAGTTAGATACCATTTTTTGCTGTTTCTCGTCAGTGCAGTTATACTACACAGTTAGATATCATTTTTTGTGTGCGTTTGATGGCTTTAAACTCAAGCGTAGTCCACACACGTGCTGCTACCTCTAGTGCACTGGACTGTTGTTGTCATGTGGATTAGCTGTCCCTTTTACCAGTGTCCCTCACCATCAAGCGAAACCACTCGGTCTTCAGAAGTTGTAATTTGCGTCCACTAATCAAAGACGAGAAGTCAACATTTTGATCTAACTGACCGATCCTGGGTTGAACTCGCTACCTTGGCATCAGCACACCGGATGTTTAAGAACGTGCACTATTATCTATTTGGCGACGATGACCTCCACATTAAGTTCAACATCCCCCATGATAGAAAAATAAACATAACCCTACCCCGACCAATACATAATTACGTAGCAGGCGGTAAGTTCAGCTACAAACATCGATTTTCTAGAGAATGCCAGTTCTATTAGCGATTAATTTACTTGAATTTAATACATACATTATATAATTTATAAGTTCATATTATATCTGCATGCATCTAATATATCTCCTTTACGTCTCACAGAAATGTTTAGAATGTCTCATTTTAAAGTCTTTTATCAAATCGGTATTTTGAAACAAATCAGAGATTGTTTCAGTCCTGGCTGCAGTCTTATTATCAGTAAACTCCAGGTTATCGTTAGCTCTTTGAATATCAAGCAACAGGCGTGGTGGTGAATATGGTAGCGCAGTGGCTAGATGATCGTCTGTCGGTCCGGTGGCCATGGGTTAGAGTCCTTATCGGGACGTTTGTGTAGAATTTATCTGCGCTGGCATGTCGACCCAGGAAATGTTTTGGGAAGTAAAGGCAGATAGTACGATACTAACCACATCCCACAAGAATACCGATGGGTCTATAGAAATATGAGTTTACCACCATATGTCAAATGCTTCCGGGGCGTGTAGAAGGGATTTATTTCAACAATTAAAACTAGAGAGCTCCGTTGGATATTTACTCTAGGATATGCTGGTCTAGTGGGAAACGAGAAGGCGGGAAAAGACTTGGTCTGCACAACTTAGTGGGGTATTGGTGCATGATAAGGCAGACGTGTTTGGTGCCCTTTGGAATGTGTGTATAGTGCAGAAGAACAGTTAGCTCATCACGGCTTGAGAGAATGGAGCTTCAAGGAGTGATCAGAGGATCCGGCCGACATTCAGGACTCCAAGGAAAGGCCAGACGCACACATAATCAGACTTATACTGGTACAAAAAGTATTACGACTTATCGTTGGCTGTGTCAGACCAGAACGGAGCACATATGGGAATGTCGCGAGTGCTGTTGTGTCGGTTCTTGTCTCAACCCAATCATTAATTTTACGTGGAAGTAGTATGAAGAAAGGGATTTCATACAAGACTAGTTGGAAATTCAACTCCTCGGCAGCAACAGTTTCTGTTATCTGAAGAAGCCTGGTAAATGATGGTAAATGATAGTAAAAAAATGGTAAATAATGGTAATTGATGGTAAATGATGGTCAATGGTGTGCAGGATAATATGTTTCCATATAATCTCTGCTATGGCAGGGTTTAACAAAACATGACGAGACAAGAAAGTCTGGCGTTCGGATAAGTTTGATGTTTGGAAAGTTTGATGTTTAGAAAGGTTGATCTTTGGAAAGTTTGATGTTTGGGTACGTTTGATGTTTGGAAAGTTTTAAACTTGGAAAAGTTTGATGTTTACTAGATTGGAAGTTTGGAAAAGTCTAATGTTTGGAAAATTTGAAAATGTAAAAGTTTTGAGAGTTTTGAGTTTCAAACGTTTGAAGCTTCGACAGTTTGAAGTTTAGAACGTTTGAAGATTAAAACGATTTGATGTTTAGAACGTTAGGAGTTTGGAAAAGTTTAATTTGGAACGTTTGATCTTTGGAAACGTTAATGTTTGGAAAGTTTGATCTTTGGAAAGTTTAATGTTTAGAACGTTTGATGTTTGGAAAGTTTGATGTTTGGAAAGTTTGATGTTTGGAAAGTTTGATGTTTGGAAAGTTCTATGTTTGGAAAGTTTTATGTTTGGAAAGTTTTATGCTTGGAAAGTTTGACGTTTGGAAACTTTTGTGCTTGGATAATTTGATGTTTGGAAAGTTTTATGTTTAGAAAGTTTGATATTTGGACAGTTTGATATTTGGAAAGTTTTATGTTTGGAAAGTGTGATGTTCGGTAAGTTTAATGTTCGGAAAAGTTTAATGTTTGGAAAGTTTTAAGATTTGAAAATTCAAGTTTAGAGAGTTTTAAGTAGGAAAATTGTGAAGCTTGGACAGTTTGAAATTTGGACAGTTTGTCCTTTGGAAATGTTCAAGGAATGAGCAGCCGTAAAATTATACAGTTGAAGAGTGGACCAGACCTCCTTCCTTCCCAGAGATACTGCTATAAATACTCTACATACTCTCCAAAGAAAGAAAGAGTACAAAGCTCTCAACATTGTTCGTGAACTGCAAGGCACCCTGGGGACCCCAATGAGTGTACACAGAACCCGCACGTTCACCAATATGACGTGCTCAACGGGTGTTTCTTGTCCTTCTGGTTGAAATGTTGCCAGGACTTGCAATATACTGCCAACAAATGAGTTCAACAAAAATGATCAAGGCATTTTTTTTTTTTTCTTTTCTTTTTTCTTTTCTTTTTTTTTTTCCTCGCTCGTTTTGAACTCAAGCGTAGTCCATACAGGTACTTCTACTACTTCTGGTAGCACTGGACTGATTTTTGCTTGTGGATTAGCTTTCCCTATTAACAGTGTTTCTCGCCATCGGGCGAACCACCCCGACGTCAGAAGTACTTGTAAGTTACGTCACCCAGTAAAGGATGAGAAGACCACATTTTAGTCATACAGACTGAGTAGGGGTTTAACCCGCTACCTTGGTATCAGCACACCGGAAGTTTAAGAACGAACGCTTTTATCTATTAGGCCATGGTGGCATCCATCAAGGTATTAATATAAACTGGGATTGTTTAAAAACAGGCTAATAACATATACTTTACAGGACATAGCAGTCAACCCCATCATTATTTAGCTGTCTGTGATTTCTTGGCAAATTTACATTCAGTAGTGATTACCGAGAAGTAAATACCTGGATGGTTTGGGCTCATGGTATGGTCGAGGCAGAAACACGGAGCTGATCCACGACTCTGGTGATCGAGTGTGTTTGGCAGAACATGACCGCCCACGCTTATCGGCATGGCACATGATGGATGGATGGATGGTGTTTGCCATTGCTTTCTTAACGACCGACACTAATACCATTGTATAAAAACCAGCGCAAGACGGTCTGCTTTAAATATATATGCGTGCAAGACGCACGTTGGTCAGGGGTTCGATTTGCGTCGGGGCGGGTTCGAATTTTCAACACAGGTCTGAGCACCCAGGTTGATCAAGCATCACATGGATCCCAGGAAATGTCGCTGGAAGTAAAAGCGGTCGGTATGAATCTGACCACATGACCCAGCGAGTGGCTATTGAGCTATACACATTTTGATCTACCATCACATACCAAGCGTCTTAAGGTGCGAGAAAGGGTCGTTTGCTTACTTTACGTATTATTCTGTTCGTGGGTCGGTTTTTCTGATTTTGAAATTTAGCCAAGAGTTGATGGCTATTCGGCATACTCTTCTTTGCAGTCAACACTTGTTTATGATGCCGAATGCTGAAAGGGGGGCTGCGTGGTCTCAAGGTATGGTGTCCGCCTTGAGTGCTGGAGGTCCCGGGTTCAAGACCCGGTGAAGACCGGGATTTTTTCACGTGGACTTCTAGTAATAAAACTTCCCCTGGTCTCTGGGTAGTGAGATCGGACGCCCGTGTGTATTGTTGCGCACGTAAAAAATCCCTTGGCAGTTGGAAATCGAAAAAGAGTAGCCTAACGGCTCTGCCCGGGCAAAATTTCGAGTTAAAAATCTACCCAAAGTATTTCAGGATCCTCGCCGGTGATACGGAGTTCGTGCACTGAGCTGAGTTTCTCCAGACTCAGGTTTGAATTAGGAGGAGAACGGAGCACTTATGGGTTGCACACGTGTGCCGTGATGTTGATCCATCGACTAAACTAAACTTAAACGACACACTCTTGTCGATTCCAACAACAGAAAGACTGACGACTTTCTTAATGCGCCCTCCGATGTTTGCCACCTTACTGGCATCCACACCATGTCTCTATCACCATCGTTTAACGTTTCAGTTTGAATTATTCCCCCCCTCAGCGTTTCCTAATGATGATATTTATCGTTTATATTCTCTGTTATCTTTCCAGTTATCGGGCCACATGTCACGCAACAGCGCGTGCCCTGCCATAAACAACCCCTTGGGCCCTCAATGAATGTGTACGTTCACATAATGAAATCTGACAGCTTTTTCATGCTGAAATAATTTCCTTAATGTACACCGCTCATGTCTCCCCTGTCCGTGTCGTAATTTTTTCTTGATTGTTTCTAGCAAATTTGTTTCTTCCTTGTTTCTGATTTCCCGAAATGGCTGTAGTGTAGGGTGCCAATGTCTAACATCCTGGTAGTTTTTGGTTCAAATCCGCTCTCAGAGGGATCATGTATTATAGCTGCATGTCTCTCAGCTGGGAGCAAAATCATCATCATCAAGTGCCTTATCGACTAGCGTGATTGATCATGCTTCTCGGCATCTTGCTATCTCCCATCAGCATATGTTTTGTTTCTTTGCTTGTTTGTTGACTCCTTCCGGTGCTACCACAAAATACTGTCATGAAATCTTCCTTAGTTATCCTCCTCTTTCTCTCTTTCCATAAATATGTCCCGTTGTCA
The DNA here is from genome assembly GCA_014155875.1 of Cepaea nemoralis. Taxonomy (NCBI): domain Eukaryota; kingdom Metazoa; phylum Mollusca; class Gastropoda; order Stylommatophora; family Helicidae; genus Cepaea; species Cepaea nemoralis. The sequence continues at coordinate 55,567 of JACEFZ010025331.1, forward strand.
CATGTTCTAGTTTTTCTCGTTTCATAATATAGCCACACACAAAAATAAATGGCTGCTGCCCCTGTATGATGTTTAAGATAAGTTATCTCTGCGTCTTAGCCTTTTTCAAAACATATAAATTACCCGCCGGTCTCCCTGGCCTAGGTGCTAACGTCTTTCACCGTAATACCGTATATTCTTGTGAGTAACGTAACCTGCGCGAGAATCCGTAGCTGTTCTCGCCGCGTTGGTAACTTACGGGGTATGTGAGCCGGTCGCTCAGAACGCAATGGCAAACTACTGAGCATAATCTTGCCTAGTACATCAACAGCAGCTGAAAAATGCTGATGTTGACTGCAACGTCCTGTAAGGGATATGCAAAATAATAATAATAATAATAATAATAATTATTATTATTATTATTATTATTATTATTGTTATTATTATTATAATATTAATAAATTACCCATTGTAACTGTCCAACAAATGTTCAAATCCTTCTGTGAAACCACATGGCCAAGGCTTCAGGGGATTTCATTGTTGTGTCTTGTTTACTTGTTGTCCCTGTTTCACAGCCATACGTTAAAACAGGTTTAACATTTAAACATTATTTGTATAACCACCGTGACAATGATTTCTTGCATGCGACGTTTATCACTATATAAAGTGCAGTGTTTTGTTTGTTCAGTTATGTTTTAATTGTTTTAATCGCTCTGATATATCATTGATTTTATGTTCTTGGTGTGTCTAAAGATATGAAATGTTGTACTTGTCCTAAATCAATGATTGACTTTTATTGTACATTTAGACATGTAAGTTTTTTACCCCCACAATTTCTAAACAAATAATTGCCATTACTTGTGTCTTTCTGTTATTCAAGCTGACACCCATTTTTTAACTTTCTACAACCGCTGTAGCTACAATTTTCTGTATTTCCTTCTGACTTGTTGCTAGCAAGACGGTGTCATGTCATCTCATCTCATCTCATCTTATCTCATCTAATAACATCTCATCTCATGGCATTTCATATTATCTTGTCCCTCTTGTACTTTGCGGTGTCGATGTGAAGCATAAACAGCGGGAGAGTGCCCGTTTATGAGCTTCATATATTGAGATTCCCATGAACTCTGTTATCCCCGCTGAATATAGTGTATGTTACTTCTCAGAGACGTCAATGGTCATTTATAGCAATTTAGCGTGATACCTGCCGCACTAGCCACTGAGTGCCGTTTGGCATATACAAGTATGGTCTAGCTTCATATGCCCAATGAGTCTTAGGCTTAAAAAGGGAACCTTTACCTGTGTGCTTACTTACCACCGACAAAATAGTTGATTCTTTACAGTAACAATTATCTGGGACAGAAGGAGTTGATTGATTAATCTGGCTATCTATGATAGATAGTTAATTCTTTACAGTAACAATTGTCTGAGACAGAAGGCGTTGATTGATTAATCTGGCTATCTATGACAGATAGTTAATTCTTTACAGAAACAATTGTCTGAGACAGAAGGAGTTGATTGATTAATCTGGCTATCTATGACAGATAGTTAATTCTTTACAGTATCAATTGTCTGAGACAGAAGGAGTTGGTTTATTAATCTAGCTATCTATGACAGATAGTTAATTCTTTACAGTATCAATTGTCTGAGACAGAAGGAGTTGATTGATTAATCTGACTATCTATGACAGATAGTTAATTCTTTACAGTAACAATTGTCTGAGACAGAAGGAGTTGGTTTATTAATCTAGCTATCTATGACAGATAGTTAATTCTTTACAGTATCAATTGTCTGAGACAGAAGGAGTTGGTTTATTAATCTAGCTATCTATGACAGATAGTTAATTCTTTACAATAACAATTATCTGAAACTGAACGAGTTGATTGATTAATCTAGCTATCAATGACCAGATAGTTAATTCTTTACAGTAACAATTGTCTGGGACAGAAGGGGTTGATTGATTAATCTAGCTATCTATGGTCAGATACTTAATTCTTTACAGTAACAATTGTCTAAGACAGAAGGAACTTATTGATTAATCTAGCTATCTAGAACCAGATAGTTAATTCTTTACAGTAACAATTGTGTGGGACAGAAGGAATTGATTGATTAATCTGGCTATCTATGACAGATAGTTAATTCTTTACAGTAATAATTGTCTGGGACAGAAGGAGTTGATTGATTAATATAGCTATCTATGACCAGATAGTTGATTCTTTACAGTAACAATTGTCTAGGACAGAAGGAATTGATTGATTAATCTAACTGTCTATGACCAGATACTTAATTCTTTACCGTAACAATTATCTGAGAGAGAATTATTACTAACGCTCCACCGTCTTTGCATCTTTTATCATATTACCCAATCACAAATTCTGTTTATCGCTCACTTGTACGCATGTAAATCCTCGCTAAAGCCTGATTGATGCCAATCACATTTCGGAGCTAACATACTCCTCACTCTGCTAGAAATTGTCGTCACTCTCCACTTCCATTGGGCACTCTCCTAGAGAAACACTTCCTGTTCCGCTCACCCCTCTCCAACAGTGATCCCCAAACTTTAGCTTCTGAAACGAAAATGTGCAGGTTCCACACAGGTATTGATCAACATTCACAGAAGTAAAGAAGATGTGTAGAGACAAATAAAGCCTGGATACAGGAACAAAGTGTATTTTCTCACGCGACTTCTTAGATTTTTTACATCGGGCTAATTTGATATCCATAATTAGAGAAATTAGACGTAGACAATCAAGAGTTTTTGGGCACGTTATGAGAAGAAATAAACTAGAGAACTAGGTAACAACTGGCAAGATTGAAGGGGAAAGAACAAGGGCAAGGCAGAAAAGTAAATATCTGGATGGCATGGTCGAATGGTCGAGACAAGAACACGGAGCTGATCCACGACTCTGGTGATCGTGTCACATGGCGAAACAACACCGCCCACGCTTATCGGCATGACACACGATGATGATGATTTGGATATACATAACATACATGTTGCATTTTATAATAATAGTTAGTTTTGTGTTGTTCTTTGCCCAGGCTTTCTGCTACAGAAAGGTAAATCTTCATGCCCTGTCCCGCGACGGGTTGTTGTTATTATGCCTTTTTTAAAGCACAAATGTAACAAACTATCGTCTGCCAAGACGACCGGATGCCTGTAGTAGTAGCGGTTGTCCTTTAAAACACTTGCTATAACCAATACGTCGGACATGTATGTCGTCTTTTAACGTATTTATTATTACCTTTCATCATCGTTATAATGGAAAACTATTGAAGGAAACTTGCCAAGAAATCACGAACAGCCAAACTATATTGGGGTTGACTGCGACGTAATGTAAAGGGTATTCAACTAACTTTTGTAGCTTTATCATCATTATCATATCATTTAACTGGATGCGGAACTTCGGGAATCAATCCATGTGACATGATGGTTGTAGCAAATATACAAGAGTTTTGTAGGTAAGGAACCTAGGGCCGGTCTAGCAAACCAGTAGGAAATTTACTTGATCATAGACAATTCTACTCACGAATGATGGAGGAAGTTGAAGAAAAAGTGCTAATCACAGGCACTTTTTTTACTTTCATCCTCCCCACTACGCCTAACGGGATACGTGCAAGACAACAACATCAACAAATCATATTACCAATATTCACGTGGTCTGTGATTTCTGTTCACTTGGCTGAAGCAATGGCAAACTACTGAACATAAACTTGCCACAAAATCACAAACAGTCAAACATGCTGGGTTTGACTGCGATGTCCTGTAAAGGATATGCAACTAACTTAACTGGTTTGAAGTCCATGTTAGGAATTTACATGTTTCTTGTTTCTCCTCACGATCTTTGATTCTATATTATTATTTCCTGCTGCAGCCAAGATTTTTCTCGTTCATTATAACTTGTATTGATACCAACAATACAAGACCGGGCCTTATATTAATTTTAGATTTAAAAATGCACTAGAGCTTATTTCCGGGGGATGTCTTGTATTTTTTTTTTCAGATACAACAATCTACATTGAATCATGTACACAATTCTACATTTATTCAAACACAGTCATGTCATCTTCTTCTTTAGCATTGTCATAACTCTCCAAATCCCGACTCAAACTGGCCATTCGGCAACAAGCCTCTCATTCTAGCTGACGATCTTAACAAGGGCTTATGTTAGGGGTAAGTCTTATATTGAAAGCATCCTGAAAAATCGTGCTTGGGCTTATTATAGGGGTAGGTCTTATTTTCGTAGAAACATTATAATTCGTGATGATCTCGGAGTAGGATAGATTGCCAGAGAGACTAGCAAATAAGACAAAACATTAGAACACCATATAGTAGGAACTTTGATGTCAGGTCTTAGTCATATATGACTGAGCTACCGTATGGCAGTACACGGTACTACCTGCTTCTGTTAGCGCCGAATGTTGGGCGGCGCTTACCAAACCCGACACCCCACATTGTGCCAACGGCTTCGAGCGGAAGAACTCAATTGGGAGGGTACAAGCCTTATCCTGGTGTGAGGAAATGCAACCTAAAGACTAAATGTCATGGCAGGGCAGACCAGACCCTAAGCCTTGGTTGGCAACTTGTCTAGGATCGAAGCTCCGACAGGCGGAGAATTAGAGCATTGCTTTGCTGATTCGGCAGCTTCTGCAGCTTGCCTTGTTCCAGGCGTATTGGTGTCACCTTTCCTCTGGAATAAACTAGACTGACCGAGAGAGGGATCATGCTGCATGGGCAACACATGGACTCTAAATTCAGCCCAGGCTTTGAGTTATGGAGAGATAACCCCATTTTACAAACTATCGTCTGCCAAGACGGCAAGGTGTCAGTCAGTCAGTCAGTCAGTCAGTCAGTAGGAACTTGTTGTGTGTATTTGGCCTATACCATTTTTGTGTAATTTAATGCACAGAGTTAATAGTGACAAATCGTTCACTCTCGTGGAGAACGATGAGAGATGAATGGAACTATTGTCCGACCGTGCTGATGACATTGTTATGGTATTGTATTAAGCGTTACAGCAAAGCGCCCGCTAATAGAACGAAGGAAGGAACGAACGAACAAACTTTATTTTCAAAGGGTTAAGAATTGGGCACGCAGGCCCGTCTAACATTCTGCTCTTCTATCACTCTTTTTCATACTGAAATAGAGAGAGACAGAGAGAGAGAGAGAGAGAGAGAGAGAGAGAGAGAGAGAGAGAGAGAGAGAGAGAGACCTAAAACATATGCAGAAGACAGGAACAGCTACAATAACATGAAAAGGACTCAGGCCCTCATGACCGAATGGATAAGAACGTGTGTTCTTAAACACCCGGTGTGCTGATGCCGAGGTAAGCGGTTCAAATACCCTCACACCGAACCCTCCATCCATCATATGCCATGTCGATAAGCGTGGGCGGTCATGTTCTGCCATTTCACTCGATCACCAGAGTCATGGATCAGCTCTGTGTTCCTGTCTCGACCATGCCATGTGGCCAAGCCATCCAGGTATTTACTTCGCGGTCTTCCCCTTGGTCTTTTTCCTTCGATCTTGCCAGTTGTCACCAAGTTCTCCAAGTCATTTCTTCTCATAACATGCCCAAAAATTTTGACTGTCTGCGTCTAATGGCTCTAATCAGGTTTACGATCTTCATTTGTTTCTTGAAGGACTTGTTCATTGGTTTTTCTGTCTGCCCATGGTATTCATTGCATTTTCCTCAGAAACCACATTTCCACAGCCATTAGATTTTTTCAGCTTGACTGCTCATTGTCCACGCTTCACATCCATACAAAAGTATAGGTTCTATGTAGCACTTCAACACTCTTTTTCTCGTTTCAATAGATATCTTTTTATTGATCAGTATGTTTTTCATCTTGCAAAAGGCTACCTACGCAATGGCAATTCTTGTTCTAATCTCTTCGAGGCATCTCCCATCAGATGTTATGACTGTTCCGAGATAACTGTATCGATTCACTTGCTTAAGAATGTGCCAATTTACTCGTATATCACATTGTGGTATTTCCTTCTTCCCAGTGACGACCATAATCTGTGTCTTCTTACTATTCAATTCTAACCTCGTTGTTCACTGTGTGCAACAACTGCATCTACTAAATGTTGCAGGTGGTCCTGTTCATTGTCTGCAATCAAGACTGTATCATCTGCATATCTAATGTTATTGATGTATCGTCCCCCAATGTTGATTCCTTCCATATCTTCTATATTTCTGAAATTATTCTCACTGCACAGGAAAAAAAGATCTGGAGACATTACACATCCCTGTCTCACACCTCTTTTAATAGGCTGATATTGGCCTACATCGTTCTCAATTCTGATGGCAGCTTGTTGTTTCCAATATATGTTTTTTACAAGTCTAAGGTCTTTTCCATCAATTTGTAGATCTTCAAGCATCCTTATCATGTCGACATGTCTCACTTTATCGAAAGCCTTTGTGTAGTCAATAAAGCAAAGATATAGATCTTTGTTTACATCTATAGAACGTTCAATTATTGTTCTCAGTTTATCCACAGCATTTACTGTACCCTTGCCTTCTACAAACCCACATTGTTCTTCTCCTATTTCCGGTTGTATTTTCTTCCTAACACTTTGCATGATAATTCTCAGAATAATCTTCGTGATGTGGCTCATTATACTAATTGTTCGATGTTGATCACACTCCAAGGCTCCTGATTTCTTCGGAATTGCAATAAATACAGAATTACATAATTCAGGAGGTATATCTCAAGTATCGTATATTGCATTCAGCAGTCTGGTGACTTGGTCTATTCCATATTCTTCTAAGGCATTGATCATTTCTATTATGATGTTATCTGTACACCGAACAGCTGGACTAAAATATTGACCTGTCGTCCTTGACTTGGGGACGCTAATTACAAGTACCTCTGAAGTCGGAGTGGTTTCACGTGATGGTGAGGGACACTGTTAAAAGGGAAAGCTAATCTATAATAATCTACTATAAATAGTGTGTATGGACTATGCTTGAGATAAAAAAAAAAAAAAAAACAAACATATGAGAAGGACAAAGAGGGAGACCTCAATCACATGCAGAAGACATTTAGGGTCGAGTTATAAATCTATTAACAGTATTTTAGGATCCTCGCCGGGGCTACGGAGTTTGTGCACTGAGATGAGATTCTCCGGACTCAGGCTTAAGCTAGGAGTAGAACGGAACACTTATGGGTTACACCCGTGTGCCGTGATGTTGTTTCGTCGACTAAACTAAACTAAACTAAACTAAACTAAACTAAACTAAACTAAACTAAACTAAACTACAATAATATGAGGAGGGCGTTGAGGGGGACATAAAACATACGCTGAAAATAATTATTGACAGCTACTATAATATGAGGATAACATAAAGCTCCTTGGTTCGACTGTTCGTTCGTTCTCTCTTTATCAGTCTAATTTCGGAAAACCTTCGTACGACATCAGCTGAGAATGGAAACATCGTACAAGTTTATAACACCTTCCTTCTCTCCACCGACAATCTAATTACAAGCACGAAGACAGACACAAATCTGCAGTCTTATTTAATTTAGGGTTGTCTGGTCCCTATTCTAATTCAGGTTGTCTGGACCGTGATAAGGTCTGATCCCTCAAAATGTCTTTTCTCCACGGAACCACTTCCGAATTTGGGAACAAGTTTATTAAAGCAGCCAAAGGGAGTGACATTGTCCACTCACATATGGTGTACTTAAGTCCAGCGAAATACAAATTTATTGACATATATTTATTGGGGTGATGTCCAGTATTGTTCATCTGTCTGTCAGTCACACTAGTTTGTTGATGTCTCTGGTCTGTATGTATCTCTGAACCTGTTTGTAAGTCTCGCTGTCTACCTTTGTTTTTCTCTCACTCTCTGCCAGAATTTCCAGTCAGTCAGGCTGTCTGGTCTGTATGTCTACATCTCTGGGCTGTCATTCTCTCTGATATGTCAGTATTCCTGTCTGTATACCGAAACTGGTATGCTAGGCAGTCTGGTATGCTATTCTCTCTGGCTTGTCTGTCTGTCAGTCTCTTTGCCTGCCTCGCTGATATGTCAGTATCTCTGTCTGTCTCTCTGCTGTCATTCTTATTTTCTGTATCTACGTCTGTCTATTTATGTCTACCTCTTTGGTTTGTCTGTCTCTGTCTCGCTGATGTGTCAGTCTCTTTGTCTGCCTCACTGTTCTGACTGTCTCTCCGTCTGCCTCGTTGGTCTGTTTGTCTCTGTACCTCTGGTCTGTCTGTCTCCCTGTCTGGCTCTCTGGTCTGTCAGTCTCTCGGTCTGTCACGCTGGTCTGTCTGTCTCTATATCTCTCTGGTCTGTATGTCTCTTTGTCTGATTCGCTGGTCTATCAGTCTCTCTGTTTGCCTCGCTTTTCTGTCAGTCTCTCAGTCTGTTTGGTTAGCCTGTCTGTCTCTCTATGTGCCTCGCTCGTCTGTCTGTCTGTATATCAGTCTGTCTGTCTGGCTCAGCTGTCAATCTGTCTGCCTGTTTGTCTCTATGTCTGTCTAGCTAGCCTTAATTTTGTGATCTGATCTATGTTTTCTTTCTTTTATTTATGTGAGTGCCAATTAACACCTATGAAAATATGTCTCACTTTAATTTATGTACAGTTTGTCAACCAGGCTTGCGTCTATGCTTTCATGATTCTGTTGTCAATATTCATTACTTCTTTCTTCTTATCATATTTCTTCTTCTTTTTTTTTTCTTCTTCTTCTTCTTCTTCTTCTTCTTCTTCTTCTTCTTCTTCTTCTTCTTCTTCTTCTTCTTCTTCTTCTTCTTCTTCTTCTTCTTCTTCTTCTTCTTCTTCTTCTTCTTCTTCTTCTTCTTCTTCTTCTTCTTCTTCTTCTTCTTCTTCTTCTTCTTCTTCTTCTTCTTCTTCTTCTTCTTCTTCTTCTTCTTCGTATATCTACATGTGTCACCCGTATATTTAAAGAAAACAGCTGTAAACTTAAGCTTTTGTCTTCAAATGAAGCGGGTGTAGGTTAAAATCATTTTCTCCTTTCTACATATGTTGGACGCTCCTGCAATAAATGTGTAGCTGTTATTTCATCAGCTCCACGGTTACATCCATCAATGTCATCTATCTTTAGTTTATGGAACCAGTGGCACTTCAGCCTGTTAACAAGTAAAGAGGCTCAAGTACCTAGGAAGTATAATATCCTCAAATGCAAATCAGAAGATGAGACAGAAAATAGATGCAATAAGGCAAACTATCTCATTGGACAAATGGCACTAATACTAAAGAACAAACACAATCTTCCTACCAACTCTGTGCTACCAATGCCAAACCTCGACAATGATATAAACATAAAAAAGAAAAAAATAATAAAACAACGGAAATGAGATTTCTGAGAAGATTGCTCAAGGTATCAAGAAGATAGAAAATTCGAAATGGAGAAATCAGGACTAAAGTTGGGGTCATAGCAGCGCTAGATTTAATTAAATAACAGCAAGTTAAATGGTTCGGCCATATAACTAGGCTACCAACTAACAGTATACCACAACAAGCAATGATGTACAGACCAAATGGAACAAGAAGAAGAGGACGACCATGTAAATGATGGATAGAGGGAATAACAGAGTCAACGGGAATCTGTATTTATGAAGCACATAAACGGGCACTCTCCCGCTGTTTATGGTTCACCTCGACACCGTAAGGTTCAAGAGGAACATGATGAGATGAGATGATGTCCTATGCGTTGTATGAAGATTGATGCTGATGTGTCATTTATTTTTCGAACTAAGTGACGTAGTATGGTATCATTCCATTGGCAACTTGCCGTCTTGACAGACGATAGTTTGGTACATTGTACTTCAAAAGGATTAATAACTACAACCCATGGCGGTAGCGAATGTGACTGTTAAGGCCAATTCACGCTGTAAATGTTCGTCCACAGTGGATGCATGTGAACACATGGCCATTTTCACCATCATGCACCATCTTACGTCTCACACGCTCGGTGTGTGACTTATCTGCACTAATTTTATCCGTTGTCTTTATTCCGTTCCTTATATTTGCTCTCCATACAACACGTTCAGCGGCGACTTGCTCCCAATGTGCATTATCAATGACTGTATCAATCATGTCCGGCTTACACACATCTTTGTATCGTAGTAGAGGCCGACCCTGAGATCTCTTACCCACCTGTAATTCCCCAAAAAAAGAGATGTCCTTTGGTATTCTACCATCATCCATCCTCCTAACATGTCCTATTCATTTAAGTCTACGAAGACTGAGCATAGAATACACTGTCACACAACCTGATCTTTCCAATACTTCAGTATTTGAGATGGTTCCCTCGATTTGCTACTGAGTGAGTGCGTGGGCGACACCGTGAGCTGTGAAATTCGCGTGGAATGCTTTAACATCTGTCCTGTACAGTGAACTGCATGTTCGGAACAATGGCACCGGCGGTTGCTGAATTGACTGTTTTGCCCCTTCGGTTAACGAGTGCATTCGAAGTCGGCGCTGAAGCTGCGGAGTTCGTACTTTGTGCGACACTTTCTGCGGGTCGCCCTGCGGTAAGAGACCGAGCCATGTGAGAAAACTCGAGACAATGAGCTCTTTCTGGTGACTGCCGAGTCCATCGAAGATGAACTGTGGCGAGTGTGGATGAATTTTGTGTTGACATTCTGACGGCGGCATTATGCACAGTGTACCTGTGCGGGCTTGTTGGATTGCCGAGACTCCCGTCTATTCCACTTTTCACATTGGACAATGGTGAGCATTTTGTGTGATTTTCGCTGGCACGAGAATGGAGCATAATGGGGACGACCCGTTGCCGTGAAGTTGGAACCTCGACTAACTAACTAACTAGTATTTGTGATATTGTCTTTCCGCTTAATACCAAGTTTTCTTCGCAGACATCACGAAGATATGCAAGCTGTTTAAATGTTTCTCTTGGTGTGAGTAAGTTGTCCAGGCTTCACCGCTTTGTATGAAGATTGCTGCTGATGTGTCATTTACTTTTCGAACTAATTGACGTCGTGTGGTATACTCAGTAATTTATTTCATACAAAGGCACATTTCATATGTTTTCTCTATTCTTAATAAACAGTTCAGTAATTTGTTAATACAAAGGCACATTTCACATGTTTTCTCTATTCTTAATAAACTATTCAGTAATTTAGTTCATAAAAGGCACTTTTCTCGTGTTCCGACATAAACAAAATTACGTGAAGACTTGTCTGCTTTATAAAACATTGACGCAAGGTCTGATCAAATGTTGGCCATCTGTGCACTGGGACGTAGAGATCGGGGAACATTTGCAGTTCTACAGGGACACGTAGGGAAATAGTAAAACGTTACAGACATGGCACGCGCAGCAGGGAGTCATCTCATCATGGGGATGGTCCCCCGTCCCCTGTCTACTCTCATAACATTCTTGTAAGGCAGGCCGCTAGAGGCAGGACTCCCAGAGGTCTTACTGGGAATATATATATATATCATAATCATTATCAATTGCCATGCCAGCTGGTGTAGGCGTTCATGTTTCTCCACAGATCTCGGTCTTTGGTGTTCTGGATCAACTCTGCTGCCGATATTCCTCCATGTCTCCGTCTCAATCCATTCAACATCATTTCTCTTGGTCGGCCTCTGCCTCTCTTTCCCTCGATCTTTCCAGTTGTAACGATGTTCTCCAATACCTATCGTCTCATCACATGACCAAAGAAAGCTGTTTGTCTCTTCCTTATTGTTGTATATAATGTTCTAGTTTTATTAGCTTCATTCAGGCAGTCGTTGTTAGTTACTCTGGCAGTCCAAGGAATTCGCAACATTCGTCGTAGGAACCATATTTCTGTAGCTTGCAGTTTTTTTTTAATGTGTCCTTTTACATTCCAACATTCACTGCCATACAGAAAAACAGGTTCTATATAGCACTTCAGCACTCTCTTTCTTACATTCAATGATATTGACTTATAGCATAAGATTCTTTTCATTTTGTGAAATGCAGCTTTTGCTTGCTATATTCAGCTCTTAATCTCTGTTGTGTACCTTCCGTCGGATGTTATAAATGCCCCTAGGTTATATATACATAACATAAGCCTGCTTGGCTCGCCAGTAGGGCCATCGATCGCGTACAGCTCAATCTTAATAAAACTGGCACTGACGGAGAAAGATGAGACTGAGTGAGAACATAACCACGCACTTTGTCAGGCTAATTTCAGAAACAAATTAATGTTTTGTTTGACACAAGGGAGACATGGCAGCACAGTGGCTCGAATGCTTGGCTCCCTGTACGAGGGTCATATATTCCAAACCCGCCGAGCCGGATTTCAGTGGAGAAAATTGTCATGTGCTTTCAGACTGACTCAGTGGAAATGGGAACCTGGGAAATAAAAGCGGTCAGCGTGATGTTGACCACATCAGCCATCGAGCGTCGGTTGGTCTATACAATGGGGGATAGCAACACATACCCACTATGCAAGGGGGAGAGTAGAATGCTCCAGTACTTTGTGCTTTTCTGTCTGTCTGTCTGTCTGTCTGTCTGTCTGTCTGTCTGTCTGTCTGTTTGTCTGTCTGTCTGTCTGTCTGTCTGTCTGTCTGTCTGTCTGTCTTTTTCTTTCTTTCTTCTTCTTCTTCTTCTTCTTCTTCTTCTTCTTCTTCTTCTTCTTCTTCTTCTTCTTCTTCTTCTTCTTCTTCTTCTTCTTCTTCTTCTTCTTCTTCTTCTTCTTCTTCTTCTTCTTCTTCTTCTTCTTCTTTTTCTTCTTCTTGCCTTCCTGCCTGCCTGCCTTCCTTCCTTCCTTCCTTCCATCATTATTTCTTGCTTTCATATATGAGCGCTACATAAAGACTCCCAAATATACACCTGGTATAAATAGGACGATCTAGACAAAAAAAATTGATTTCCTATTAACAAGAAACAACTGAAAGAGAAATATATCCGATGCAAATGCAGTGCCCAACTTAAGTATAAACACAAACCACATAGCAGTCATAATCACAATCAGAATCAACTCAAGAAGAAAAGAAAGATCAGGAAAAAACATACCATGCGATTGAGTAAACTTAAAATATTCTCAAATACGAGACAGTGAGGGAAAATTATGAGAAAGAATTAAATGAAATCTTTTTAAAACTACCTATAGAAAGAAAAACGGTGGAAGAAGAATGGGACATGTTAAAATCAAGTATTCTAAACTTTGCAAAAATAACATCTAGAACCCTTAACAAACGTAAAACACGGATAAAGAAAATAACAAGTTTATGGAACGCCGAAGTAAAGACATCTGTAAAAGACAAAAAGGAAAAGTATAAAAAGTGGGTGAAAAGCAAACAGGAACATGATTACATCGAATATGAAATAGCAAGAACACATGCGAATAGAATAATACAGGTAGAAAAAAAGATTAGAAGGGATATAGAGAAACCTTAAATAAACTCTACAAGGACGAAACTATAAAATTCTACAAAAAGATTAGTGCAATGAAAACCAGAGGAGAATCCTTTCACCCAACCTGAAATAATTAACGGTGAAAAGGGAAAATCAATAAGTGAAGAAAAACAAATCCTAAAAGATGAAGGCAGTACTTCTCCATCTTAGAACTACTCCTCAACAATACATAAGATGCCACAGGAATCCAAGTAACTGACACAGATGAGATAACAAAAAACTAGAACCAGACATACTGAAAGAAGAAATTAGAGAAGCTATTAGATTAGCCCAACTGAATAAATCACAAGGACAAGACAAAATACCAAATTGTACTAATCAAAGCAGCAAGAGAAGTAGGAGCAGCATGGCTACATAGACTATTTAACCATGTTTGGGTAGAAGAACAGACACCACGAGACTGGGGAAGTGCCATAATTATCCCAATTCGGAAAAACAAAGGCAGTAAAAGAGACTGCATGCAATACAGAGGCATTTCCCTTTTGAGTCATACTGGGGAAATATTCTGCAAAATTCTAGAGAAAAGACCACGACCTATAATAGAACCCTAACTAGGCGAAAAACAACATGGATTTAGGAAAAACATAGAATGCACAGATGCAATCTTTGCCCTTAGACAACCAATAGAAAAGTTAATTGAATTTAATGAAATTCTCTACTTAACCTTTGTCGACCAAGAAAAGGCATTTGATAGAGTAGATAGAAATAAGCTATGGGAAATCCTTAAAAGAAATTGAGTGAGTACACATATAACAAACTTATGTAGAAGCTTATACAACAACAGTGAATGCATGGTAAAAACAAATGGAGTATACTCAGAACCCTTCACCATAAGATCCGGAGTACGACAAGGTTGTGTCCTGTCCCCCTTCTTGTTTATAACTTATATAGACAGCATGTGTAAAGAAACCAGCCAAAGAGAGACCGTAACAAAACCACATGAAGAACAGAACACAGTAGAAGAACCAACTGCAAACCACACGATTTAAAAAAAACTCCTATTTGCGGACGATCAAGCATAAAAAGCAAAATCAGAATCAAAATTACAAGACCTTATAAATAGTCTGAACTAAGCGTGTATAGAACATAAAGTGAAAATAAGCATATGTAAAACAGAGTTAATGACTATAACCAAAGATGAAAGAACAACAACGATTCATCTGGTCGACCACCCTCTAAGTCAAATAAAGAGCTTTAAGTACCTATGACAGTAGTTCCCAAACTTTTCAAGCAGAGGGCCATATCTACTATTTTCGGTAGTTAAGCGGGCCACAAGGTTATAAAATTATAAAAGTAGTGCAATATCATTCTTACCTTTCTTAACTTAAATTTTACATCAGTTTCGAAAATCGTTATTAATGTAATTAATTTACAGTTGTAACTTTTCTTCGTAACCAGTTACTTAAGTTCAGATGCCAGTTTATCAATGCCTGGGCACAAATCTGTTGTGCCCAAAGTCATAAGCGCAGCTATGTTACTGTCGGTGAGTCTGGAACGTTGCTTGTTTTTTTATAACGGTCTTTGCGGAAAATGACTGCTCGAAGCCTCGCGTGACACTTTGTGACAGCTGGCGGGCCACAAGTGGCCCGCGGGCCCTGGTTTAGGAATCTCTGACCTATGAAGTATAATATCATCATATGGCAAATCAATAGACGAGATCGAAAATAGATGCAATAAGGTAAACCAACTCATTGGACAAATGGCACCAATACTAAAGAACAAACATGCATTAATAACTACTAAGAAAGCACTTTAAAACACAATCTTCCTACCAACTCTATGTTACCAATGCCAAACCTGGACAATGACAGAAAAAGAGAAAAGAAACATCACAACAACAGAAATGAGATTCCTGAGAAGAATACTCAATGTATCAAGAAGAGATAAGATCAGAAATGAAGAAACCAGGACTAAAGTGGGGGTTACAGCAGGGCTGGATTTCATCAGAAAACAGTAAGTTGAATGGTTTTGCCATAGAACTAGATTACCAATTATCAGTATACCACAACAAGCAATGATGTATAGATCAAACGGAATCAGAGGAAGAGGCCGGCCACATGAGCGATGGACAGAGGGAATTACAGAGTCCATGGGAATCTCGATACACGAAGACCATAAACGGGCACTCTCCCGCTGTTTATGCTTCACATCGACACCGCAAGGTACAAGAGGAACCTGATGAGATGAGATGAGATATATGAGTGCTGCTGTAGATCAGTGCCTAGCAAGCTTACCTATCCACTTGGCAGTCATATGTTCAAATATCTATCCAATTGGAGCTTGTCGTAACTGACTTCGAACCCATGTCGGCCCAGAGTAAGATGCACATCCGGAAATAACCTCTGGGGTGATGCGGTCGGTGTTCTGTTGACATCAGCTATCAAGGAGGTGAACACAGCCAAATGAATAATAGCGCTTGCTCTTAAACTTCCGGTGTGCCGATGCCGAGGTAGAGAGTTAAACCCCTACACCGGTCGGTTGGACTACAATTTTGACTTGGAGACTTAAAATTAAATTTAAGAACCTCAGAAGTCAGAGTGGGTTTGCCTGATGATATTGGTAATAGACAAAGCTAATCCACATGCAAAACTCAGTCCAGTACAAAGCAAGAAGAAGCACTTTATGGACTACGCTTGAGTTCAAATCGAGCGAACGCGCGCGCGCGCGCACACACACACACACATACACAATGTAATAAATACAAAATCACCGATCAAGTGCCGATTCGTCTAAAGATATTGGAATTAGCACAATATGGCAAATTCTTCTCATAGAGTGAAACGAGTTCTATATCTTTGTCAATTTACTGTCACATATGACAAGTTTAATGTCACATACGACCCGTTTACTGTCACATATGACCCTTTTACTGTCACATGTGATCCTTTGCTATCACATATAGCCCGTTTACTGTCACATGTGATGCGTTGACTGGCACCCGAGGAGAGTAGATGATCACATATCATTGTTTGCTTGGGACAGAAATATCTTAATTCAGAAATGATTAATATGACATTCCGAAGAAGCTAGAATTAATGTAAAGTAAGGCATACACAGGGTCATATTGGTGCATATATATTAATGCATAAGGTAAGGCATACATATTTCAAGGGTGCAGTCACGTGCGAGGCAACCAGGACTGCAAGAGCTGTGAAGAAAAGGCAGGACAGAAAAACCACTGCAGGAAATCCTCCTCCAGAAACGTCAAGCATTCTTTGCCCACATTGTCAAAGAACATTTCGAGCCAAAATAGGCCTTATCAGCCATCTTAGAACCCACGGCTCCATACCTTCAACCCCACTGGATGAAATGAATGGTCATCATCATTCTTGATGGACAAACAACAACAACACAAGGCATACATAACAGTATTTTGCGAAAACTTCAAAATAACAGCGACAATTTCCTTGCGGTGACACTGTCTCAATCCATTTAATAAACTATGCGACACACGTTCATTGAATTTGCTCCCTTGACAACTTAACTCCCCTGATTCAGAATTTCTATTTACCCCACGCGTGTTATATTTTTTCTCCTAGCGTCTTCCTATACATTTATTACAAAACTCGTATGAAAGAGACATTTTTAACACGTCTACATCTTCTAGCTTCAAGTGATAAATACGCCAAGAAACTTCATTTCATCTTCGTTTCCTTCCCCAGTCCGTTCTGTCACTCAGGCACGAAGTTAATTCTTCTTGCGGGAAAACGGCAGACAAAGGGAAACAACTTAAGAGCACTGAAGCTTGCCAAGCTACGGGCAATATGATGGGTGATTGAATCCAGAAATAGAATGTGAATTTGGATCGGGTGCCGGGAAGTTCGGCAAAATAGGATACACGGCTGGGTAATATGTGTAAGATATGGAGGGTGGGGTGATATGACTGTGTAGGTTTTTGGTGTAAGGTCCTTATCTGCTGGGCTATACAGATTGTAAATTCTTATTTTTCACGTCCTTTATCATTATATCAACACCTATAATTTCCGTTTGTTTGTCAGAGATCACAGATACTTCGCTGCAACGTATTGTATTTCATGTAAGTATTATAACTCCTCCTTTATGTCCTTCGCGGTCGAAACGTGTGACCTGATATCCTCTGATTGAGAATTTGCGATTGGCGTTGAGGTGTGTCTCTTGAATGCATGCCACATCTATTCTATCTTTATGAAGACGCTGTGTTAGGGAGACTTTCTTGTTATAAACTCCTTCGGCATTCCACTGTAGTTTGTTGAGTGTCCGGGTTGTTTGGTCAATAACTATTAACCTACTCCTCTGTGCCTTGACTCCACGGCACAGGGGAAGGTGACCACCGGTAGTCATGAGTGGACCCCCTCGAGGCAGGGGGCCCGGCACTATCACTGCTTGATGGGACTTCACGGGATTAGCACCATAACGATTAATTTTCATCTGTGGCATCATGAATTGATTAAGTTACGTTGCACTGCTTTGTCAAGCCTATGGCTCAGTACATCCGATTTCGACAAGCATTTATTCGGGGTGCTTTCACTAGCCTTTGACTGTCCCAAGTCTACCTACAAGGCAGCAGGTTTGTGTGTCGCTTGGTCTGGTCCCTCTCCCTTGACCTGTCGGACATGGGTGACCCTACTAATAGCTGTGCTACTGTCGGCATAGCTCTTGGGGTCATTGGAACACTCCAGCCCCTCTACCTCGTCACGGTGGACACACGGCAATGGAGGTGTAGTTTTTGTTTTTTTTTTTGGGGGGGGAGGGGGGGGGGTTTGTTTGTTTGTTTTTGTTTTGTTAAATTAAATATGGAGACTGATTTAGGGTGGTCATGGTGACTTGTAAGCAGTTATGTAAGGAGAGACCATTATCGTCAAAAGATGGTTACCATAATGAGTTGTTTTCCCCCTCTCTACTTCTTACTGCCGTCTATGTGGCGAAGGGGTTAAAGATGCAGTCCGTAATCCAGCATACCCGCTTTCGACAAACAGCTGTGGAAGATTTGGCAGAAGATCGCCTTACGTTGTTTTTTTTTTAAATAAAATTGTATGGGAGCCGATCATTCAGAAAGCAATGGCAAACTACTGACGTAAACTCGCCAAGAGATCACAACAGCAAAAATTGTTGGTGTTGGCTGCGACGTTCTGTAAAGAATATGCAAGACACTTTTTTTAAAAACTACTTCTTACTTTCATTTATCCATCATTTCTTCCTTTTCTCCTTCTCCTCTTCCTCCTTGTTATCTTCCGCATCCCTTTTCATCTCCTTCCTTTCTTTCTTCTTCCTATTCTTCCTCCATTCCTTCCTTCTCCTATCATTGCTTTATTGTATGCTCCTCTTTTTCAACCTTCTCCCTCTCCTTCTTCTTCCTTTCTTCCTTCTTTCCTACCTTCATTACATCTTTACCCCTTCTATTACGTATGGTGTCGTTGGTAGTGCTGTGGCCAACAAGCCTGCTTGTCAACTCTGTAGTCACGTGATCATATGATCATAAAGGCGGAGATTTCCTCCACTGACCTGGTCTCTTAGGCTGACCCAATTTGCCATGGACACCGGGATATTCCCCGGGAAGCCACCGGCTTGATAGTGACATCACCAGTCTAGTGCTGACTATACTAAAACATGAAGCTAGCACCATATACCAAGAACTCCTCCTAGCGTGAAAGCGGGTCCTTTACATTAAACGTTTGATTTCATAGAAGACACGCTGATCGGCGAAACAAGGACAGTAGCTCATGACTCATAAAGCGCTGTTAGGAATATAAAACTAGTAATGCATAAATAAGTACTGTAATATTTCAAAGAGTGAGAAATTGTTAGACTAAGGTAAAAAATAACAATATTATTCGGGGGCGTCATAATTAATGCAATTATCCCTTACTTTGCACTATCTCAATCTATTTAATAAACTATGCGACACATGTTCATTAAGTTTGTTCCCTTGACAACTTGACTCTCTTGATTCAAAATTTCTATTTACCTCGCGCTTGTTATATTTTTTTCTCATAGCGTCTTCCTATGCATGTATAACGAAATTTCTCTGAAAGAGACATTTTTAACACGTCTTCATCTTCTAGCTTCAAGTGATCAATACGCCAAGAAACTTCATTTTATCTTCGTTTCCTTTCCCTGTCCTTTCTTTCACTCAGGCACGAAGTTAATTCTTCTAGCGGGAAAACGGTAGACAAAGGGAAACAACTTAAGAGCACTAAAGCTTGCCAAGCTACGGGCAGCAATATGATGGGTGATTGAGTCCAGAAATAGAATGTGAATTTGGATCGGGTGCCGGGAAGTTCGGCAAAATAGAATACACGGCTGGGTAATATTTGTGAGATATAGTGGGTGAAGTGGCTAAGTTCAATTGTTAAAATATTGTGTGCGGTGTGGGGTGGTCACTGTGGCCTGTAGGCAGTTGTTTTGGGTGAGGTCGATTAATAATTATATAGTGACAAGAATGATGCGATATTGCCTTTTTCTTCATCTTCATCCTCATCTTCTCTCCTTACTTCCCTCTTTCCTTCCTTCTGTCATCCGGACCTTCCTTCCTTGCATACACCATTCTTTGCTTTCACTCTGTATTGCTTTCACTCTGTATTGCTTTCACTCTTTCTTTCTTTCTTTCTTTCTTTCTTTCTTTCTTTCAAGTATGACTGGCACAGTAGATCAGCATTAAACAAGCTTGCTTGTCTACGGGGTATTCATGTGTTCGATACTTGTGCATACAGAGGTTTTCTTAATTGACACCAGACCTCAGGTCTACCCAGGGTAGAAAGAATATCTAGAAATTGTCAGGGGAGTAATGCAGCCCGCGCGATATTGACAACAACATCAACCATCGGGTGCCGATTCCTCTTAAAATGTGGGTTCGTAAATATATTCGTATATACTGTTTGGCACCGATGGAAGAGGAGACAGAAGGAGAGACTATAGGACACCCTTAACAATATAAAAATTGAAAGGTATAGTTGCCTCGGTGGATTCGAATCAAATGACGACTCAGCCTCGCTGCAGACATGAGTGTGCTTTAACGCATAACCACCGAGATACCCTAAATAAACATGTCATCGTTAGCCAGGTCTATCATCCACTTGAACGCACAACTATGTCATCATTAGCCAGGTCTATCATCCACTTGAACCCACAACTATGTCATCATTAGCCAGGTCTATCATCCACTTGAACCCACAATTATGTCATCATTAGCCAGGTCTATCATCCACATGTACCCACAATTATGTCATCATTAGCCAGGTCTATCATCCACATGTACCCACAATTATGTCATCATTAGCCAGGTCTATCATCCACATGTACCCACAATTATGTCATCATTAGCCAGGTCTATCATCCACATGTACCCACAATTATGTCATCATTAGCCAGGTCTATCATCCACATGTACCCACAATTATGTCATCATTAGCCAGGTCTATCATCCACATGTACCCACAATTATGTCATCATTAGCCAGGTCTATCATCCACATGTACCCACAATTATGTCATCATTAGCCAGGTCTATCATCCACATGTACCCACAATTATGTCATCATTAGCCAGGTCTATCATCCACATGTACCCACAATTATGTCATCATTAGCCAGGTCTATCATCCACATGTACCCACAATTATGTCATCATTAGCCAGGTCTATCATCCACATGTACCCACAATTATGTCATCATTAGCCAGGTCTATCATCCACATGTACCCACAATTATGTCATCATTAGCCAGGTCTATCATCCACATGTACCCACAATTATGTCATCATTAGCCAGGTCTATCATCCACATGTACCCACAATTATGTCATCATTAGCCAGGTCTATCATCCACATGTACCCACAATTATGTCATCATTAGCCAGGTCTATCATCCACATGTACCCACAATTATGTCATCATTAGCCAGGTCTATCATCCACATGTACCCACAATTATGTCATCATTAGCCAGGTCTATCATCCACATGTACCCACAATTATGTCATCATTAGCCAGGTCTATCATCCACATGTACCCACAATTATGTCATCATTAGCCAGGTCTATCATCCACATGTACCCACAATTATGTCATCATTAGCCAGGTCTATCATCCACATGTACCCACAATTATGTCATCATTAGCCAGGTCTATCATCCACATGTACCCACAATTATGTCATCATTAGCCAGGTCTATCATCCACATGTAACCCACAACTATGTCATCATTAGCCAGGTCTATCATCCACATTGAACCCACAACTATGTCATCATTAGCCAGGTCTATCATCCACATTGAACCCACAACTATGTCATCATTAGCCAGGTCTATCATCCACATGTAACCCACAACTATGTCATCATTAGCCAGGTCTATCATCCACATGTAACCCACAACTATGTCATCATTAGCCAGGTCTATCATCCACATTGAACCCACAACTATGTCATCATTAGCCAGGTCTATCATCCACATGTAACCCACAACTATGTCATCATTAGCCAGGTCTATCATCCACATTGAACCCACAACTATGTCATCATTAGCCAGGTCTATCA
Organism: Cepaea nemoralis; assembly: GCA_014155875.1. Classification (NCBI taxonomy): domain Eukaryota; kingdom Metazoa; phylum Mollusca; class Gastropoda; order Stylommatophora; family Helicidae; genus Cepaea; species Cepaea nemoralis. The sequence continues at coordinate 77,431 of JACEFZ010025331.1, forward strand.
TCCACATTAACCCACAACTATGTCATCATTAGCCAGGTCTATCATCCACATGTAACCCACAACTATGTCATCATTAGCCAGGTCTATCATCCACATGAACCCACAATCTATGTCATCATTAGCCAGGTCTATCATCCACTTGAACCCACAACTATGTCATCATTAGCCAGGTCTATCATCCACTTGAACCCACAACTATGTCATCACTAGCCAGGTCTATCATCCACTTGAACCCACAACTATGTCATCGTTAGCCAGGTCTATCATCCACTTGAACCCACAACTATGTCATCATTAGCCAGGTCTATCATCCACTTGAACCCACAACTATGTCATCATTAGCCAGGTCTATCATCCACTTGAACCCACAACTATGTCATCATTAGCCAGGTCTATCATCCACTTGAACCCACAACTATGTCATCAGTTAGCCAGGTCTATCATCCACTTGAACCCACAACTATGTCATCTTTAGCCAGGTCTATCATCCACTTGAACCCACAACTATGTCATCGTTAGCCAGGTCTATCATCCACTTGAACCCACAACTATGTCATCACTAACCAGGTCTATCATCCACTTGAACCCACAACTATGTCATCATTAGCCAGGTCTATCATCCACTTGAACCCACAACTATATCATCACTAACCAGGTCTATCATCCACTTGAACCCACAACTATGTCATCACTAACCAGGTCTATCATCCACTTGAACCCACAACTATGGCATCACTAACCAGGTCTATCATCCACTTGAACCCACAACTATGTCATCATTAGCCAGGTCTATCATCCAATTGAACCCACAACTATGTCATCACTAACCAGGTCTATCATTCACTTGAACCCACAACTATGTCATCACTAACCAGGTCTATCATCCACTTGAACCCACAACTATGTCATCATTAGCCAGTTCTGTCATCCACTAGAACCCACAAATACGTCATCATTAGCCACGTCTATCATCCACTTGAACCCACGACTATGGAAAATGAACAGAATTAGAATTTAACCATTAAGATAGCACCATTGGTCACAGAATGTTGCATCCAACTAAGTTTTGTTTTTGGGGCAGGTCGCTCAGTAAGTATATCGCCAGTAGGCTGCATAATGGGCTTATTCTTGTTCTCCTCGTAATTCTTGTTCTTGTTCTTTTTCTTGTTGTTGTTGTTGTTGTTGTTGTTGTTGTTGTTCTTCTTCTTCTTCTTCTTCTTCTTCTTCTTCTTCTTCATCTTCTTCTTCTTCTTCTTCTTCTTCTTCTTCTTCTTCTTCTTCTTCTTCTTCTTCTTCTTCTTCTTCTTCTTCTTCTTCTTCTTCTTCTTCTTCTCCAAATTCTGATCCTCCTACGTCTCTTTTCTTTTCATTTCTCGTTCATCTCCTTCCTTCCTTCCTTCCTTCCTTCCTTCCTTCCTTCCTTCCTTCCTTCCTTCCTTCCTTCCTTCCTTCCTTCCTTCCTTCCTTCTGTCCGTCCGTCTTCCTTTCCTCCCCTTCCTTCCCTTTTTGCTTCCTTTCTTCTCCCCCTTCATATATTCCTCCTTCTTTTTCTTTTCTTTCTTTTCGCCTCATCCTTCTCTTTCACCTCTAATTCCTACGTCTCCCTCTTCTTCATTTATTTTCTTCCTTCTTTTCTTCTATCCACCGTTTTCCCATTATTGTGACTCTCTTAATGCTTCTTCCTTCCTTTCTCCTCCGTGTCTTTATTTCGTCCTTTCAGCGATTCTTTCTTCTCTCCTCCTCCTTCACCTCCTCCTATCCCTATTCCTACTCCTCGTACATCTTCTTCTTCTTCAAATGCAGATATCTAGACAAGAACTAATTTGTCTATCTGTTTATTAACGAATTAGCAGTGATCTTTGGCACCTGTCAACCAACTGAACATTTTATTCACGCCAAGGCTAGAGATCAAAGAATGTTCTACAATTCAAGCACGAGCAGGCGGGGCCATGTCATGTTTAGCCTGCTCCGTTTCTTCTAACTGCCGTGGGATGTTTAGCATAATGCACCTGGTTCACTCTAGTTTTCGCCATTATTCGAGGCGGCTAGTAATCCAGTTCGCTTTCTCAGAGTCTCAGCGCACTGATGAGCACGCTTGCCTGCCAACCCAGTGGGTTTGTATTCGCATCCTCATTGAGTCGGTGAGATTCTTTCTAAAATTAGCCAGGATTTTCAGATCAACCCAGCATAAAATGTGTACCAAGAAATAGCAGGGAAGTACAGGCCATCGCGTGTATTGACCACATCGCCCGTCGAAAGCCGATTGATCCATTTGGGCTTTAAAATATCTGGCTACAGCCGTGTACCCAGTAAGCCTCGGGGAGTGGAAACGGATTCTTTCAATCCCCCCTCCCCCACTCAGGGTGTCATACATGGTTCCCTCAAGTAGATGCGGATGCTCTATCTCTAAGCTACTTCAAATCTTTTCTGGCAATAGATAACTATGCGATGATGATAAGGATGAGGATGACAAATCGACGTCACTGCACCCGGAACTGAGAAGCGTTGGCTTCTTCTTCTTCTTCCCCTTCTGCCTGGAATCGTTTGTTGGAGACAACCATATCCAACTTATGCCAAGTCGTGCTGTCTTGTCCTATTTCCTCCTATACTTTTCTAGTAGAGCCTCCTGAAATCTTCTATTGAAGATACCCGTATCCAACTCGTGCTGTCTTGTCCTATTTCTTGTACTTTTCCAGTAGAACCTCATGGCATCTTCTATTGGAGATACCCATGTCCAACTCATGCCAAATCGTGCTGTCTTGTCCTATTTTCTGTACCCCTTCAGGAAAGCCTCCTGGAATCTTCTGTTGTAAGACACCCATATCCAAATCATGCCGAAATCGTGCTGTCTGTTCATATTTCCTGTACCTCGTTCAGTAGCGCCTCCTGGAATCTTCTATTGGAGATACCTCAACCAACCCATGCCAGAATCGTGCTGATGTGTCGTATTTCCTGCACCTCTTCTATTAGGGCCTTCTTGAATCTTGTATTGGAGATACCCCAACCAACTCATGCCATCTTCCACTATGGTAGCCATTTCGACTGCAGCCTCAGAGCCTGGCATGAAATACCCCCCCCCCCCCCTTTCCCACTTCCTTTTACGCTTTCAAGATATAGGTGTAGACGAAAAGGAAATCATACGTATTAGTAACTTGTACTGGGAACAAGTGGCGACAATTAGATGCGGAAATAATTAATCATCGTAAATAGAGATTTTTTTTTAAAAAGCAGTACGGCAGGGATGCGTGTTGTCCCCAAGATTCTTCTACTTATATACAGAAAGAATTTTAAAACAAGTTCAACTGTCTGGACGTAACATCAGTTGGAAATTCATAAACAACATCAGATATGCTGACGATACCGTGTTATTAGTAGAAAGCGAGCCAGAGTTATAAAAACTAGTGGAACAAGTAAACAAGCATAGTGCAGAATGTGGCTTAGATATTAACATCCTAAAAACGAGAACTATGATAATTACCAGTATAAAGGAGAGGTCATCAATGAACATTACAGGAAACAGGGAGATACTAGAACAAGTAACAAGTTTCTCCTATATGGACAAGTAATAACAGATGATGGCAGAAGTGAAACAGAATCACAAGACAGAATAGTAATGGCCAAACATGTTTTCAACGACATGAAATCAGTATTAACATCTAGAGAGATTAACAACACAGTAAAAAGGAGAATCGTCAAATTGTATGTATATTCAAGAGTACTATATGGCGCGGAAGCCTGGACAATGAACAAGCAACTAGAAAATCGAATAGAGGCCCTGAAGATGTGGATATATAGAATAATATGTCGTATTTCATGGAAACAAAAACAATACAATACAGGGGTTCTAGAAAAACCAGGAATAAATAAAAATAAAAAGTCAAGTAAAATATTTCGAAAACGTTAAAAGACATAATACTCTTATAAAAACCATACAAGAGGGTAAGTTGAAGGCAAGCGAGCAAGAGGCAGACACCGATACACGTGAGAAGGCGAGATCGACGAACAGCAGTATGAAAAACAATTTACAATCAAGGCGAGAAACAGACAGTATTGGATATCCTTTGCAGCCAACCTTCATTGTAGAGACGGCACCTTATTGATTGACCACCCCTGTCGAATAATATCACCCTTAATGTAGTTTCATTGATTTCATGACTATGGATACATTCTTAATTCCTTTCCCTGAAAATCATTGTTGGCTTTCCCATTTTCATCGCTGCCTTCACACACATGGGAAGACGGGGGGAATTTCGGATACTTCTGGAAAGGGGAACATTGAGCACGGGAGAAAAGACGATCGACAATCGGCTCGGAACTAGACATTCTCATTTCAATTGTCCAATTTACTGAAAGCTAACCTCTGTGAAGGCGAACCCAGTGCAGGCCAGACATGTGTTATCAATAAAGGAATAAGAATGAGATTCACGTGCTAGCACAGCAACTAGACACACAGAAGATCGAGACGCATAAGATAGGATAAGAGAAAATATACATGCATTGTTACATTCTTCGTCTTCCGAACAGCAACGTTAGCTGGGCCTGTCCTGCTCTTAAACTCTGACGCACATCTTAGATGCCATGGTTGTCCCAACACTTTTGAATATATTAACTTCCTTGAACATTTTCTCCTCCTCCTCTTCCTCCTCTTCCTCCTCCTCCTCTTCCTCCTCTTCCTCCTACTCCCCTCCTCTGCCTCCTCCTCCTTCTTCTTCTTCTTCTTCTTCTTCTTCTTCTTCTTCTTCTTCTTCTTCTTCTTCTTCTTCTTCTTCTTCTTCTTCTTCTTCTTCTTCTTCTTCTTCTTGCTTCACGCCTGTTTTTGCACTTCAAAGATCAGTGTGTACTATTTCAGCACACATATGTGTACGGTTTACTTCCTCTAAACAAATTAAATCAGAGTTAACGGCCTCTCTTTACCCCTGGATGGGCTTACTTTTCTAACATTTTCTCTTCTTTCAAAACATCACAGTTTGATGTTACCTGTTTATTCGATATAACTTGCTTCTGATATCTTTCAGAAACAGCACAAACAAGGTTGAAGAAAACAATTATAAACGCAAATAAAATGCAGACATTAAAAACTGGCTGCTTATTTTTAGCCGGAGGGAGTTGAAGGAAATTACCTAATTCCCTGCTGAAGGATAATATATCGCCAAATGTGACCTCCCATTGGGGCAGGAGGACGATCTATCGTTATGCTAAGGTTCATTGTGTTATTTGCTTTGTTTCGTAGTATCTTCCGCAATTTCAATGCTTAATGAACGGAAATGTGCATAATAATACTTGTTCATTTGATTGCGTACCATGTCTGGTCCAAATTACTTATTGTTTGACATTGAATCAGTTAAGCCATATGTTCTCTTTCATTACGAGAGTAGGCTGAAGGAGATGTAACTTGACAGATCTTTTGGACAGACCTATTGAACAAACCTACAGGACAGACCTATTGGACGGACCTATTGGACAAACCTACCGGACAGACTTATTGGACGGACCTATTGGACAAACCTACAGGACAGACCTATTGAACGGAGCTATTGGACAAACCTACAGGACAGACCTATTGCACGGACCTATTGAACAGATCTATTGGACAAACCTACAGGACAGACCTATTGCACGGATCTATTGAACGGAGCTATTGGACAAACCTACAGGACAGACCTATTGGACGGACCTATTGGACAAACCTACAGGACAGACCTATTGGACGGACCTATTGGACAAACCTACAGGACAGACTTATTGGACAAACCTACAGGACAGACCTATTGGACGTACCTATTGGACAAACCTACAGGACGGACCTATTGGACAAACCTACAGGACAGACCTATTGGACAAACCTACAGGACAGACCTATTGGACAAACCTACAGGACAGACCTATTGGACAAACCTACAGGACGGACCTATTGGACAAACCTACAGGACAGACCTATTGGACAAACCTACAGGACAGACCTATTGGACAAACCTACAGGACAGACCTATTGGACAAACCTACAGGACAGACCTATTGGACAAACCTACAGGACAGACTTATTGGACAAACCTACAGGACAGACCTATTGGACGTACCTATTGGACAAACCTACAGGACAGACCTATTGAACGGAGCTATTGGACAAACCTACAGGACAGACCTATTGAACGGACCTATTGAACGGAGCTATTGGACAAACCTACAGGACAGACCTATTGAACGGAGCTATTGGACAAACCTACAGGACAGACCTATTGAACGGAGCTATTGGAAAACCTACAGGACAGACCTATTGAACGGAGCTATTGGACAAACCTACAGGACAGACCTATTAAACGGACCTATTGAACGGAGCTATTGGACAAACCTACAGGACAGACCTATTGGACGGACCTGTAGACATCTTGCCGAATGTTTAAGGAAACACTTTAAAAACCGTCGCGGTTCTTTACACAAGCCGGTCTTTGGAGTGAATGTTGACTTCTCGTCCTTGATTTTTTTTTTTTTTGCATATCCTTTACAGGACATCGCTGTCAACACCAGCATCTTTCAGCTGTATGTTGATTTCTTGGCAAGATTACGCTCAGTAGTTTGCCATTGCTTTCTGAGCGGCCGGCTCACATCCCCCGTAAGTTACCGATGCGATTCGAACCACTGCTGATTCTAGCCGTCATCACGTTACCGACGAGAGTATACGAGATTACGGAGAAAAGTCATAACCTCTAAGCCACGAAGCCGGCCGTCCTTGACTAGGCGAAGTAAATTACAAGTACCTCATAAGTTGTAGAGGAAACTCCTGATGGCGAGGGACACTGGTAATAGGTAAAGCTAACCCTCACGCAATAATCAGTTCAATGTGCTCACAAGTAGCAGCATGTGTGTAGAATACGCTAGATTTCAAATCGAACAAAACCAAAAATCAAAAAACACACACACAACAACAACAACAACAACAACAACAACAACAACAACAACAACACAACAACAACAACAACAACAACAACAACAACAACAACAACAACTAGCTGATGTAGCTGTTTCCTTGCTAAACGATACACGTATTCCCTTTTCCCGTGTTCATCAAATCCTGAATTGTTCATCACACCCCGAATTAATCACCATATCCTGAATTGTTCATCACACCCCGAATTAATCACCATATCCTGAATTGTTCATCACACCCCGAATTAATCACCATATCCTGAATTGTTCATCACACCCCGAATTAATCACCATATCCTGAATTGTTCATCACGCCCCGAATTAATCACCATATCCTGAATTGTTCATCACACCCTGAATAAATCATCACACCCTGAATTGTTCACCACGCCCTGAATTGTTCACCACACCCCTAATTATTCAACACACCCTTGATTATTCATTACACTCTGAATAAAATATTGCGTGTGTGTCCGTTATTATTTTTCCAGATCCCTCCCACCTCATATCGTTCCTGTCTAGGATATTAATTTTCATCTCTTCATGTCTTTAACTGTATCATCTAATGTTCCCATTTCTGCGAATGTCCTGACATTAATGTTGTTAATGGCTGCCTTGCGACTCATTATTATTCAACACCCTAAGATATGTGAGGGGGGGGGGCGTGCTGGGTATTGGCTAGACGCTCGCCCGCTGGCCTGGTGGTCAAAGGGTCGATCCGCGTCGAGGCAAATTCGAATTTTGTGTAATTAACCTGGGCTGGAAGATCTAAAAGTCTAACTCAAGTACCAACGCAGAGAGCGTCGGCTTCATTGCACCGGTTTTACCATATCCAGCTCAGCCTCTTTCCGCAGACAGACGAGCCGCTTGCCGAGGGCATCACACAACGCACGAAGAGGGTACCTCCGGCGGTGACAACACTAGAAGTCTGAGGGGGGGGGGGGGGGGGAGAATCGGAAGTCTCCGTGGCGAAGTGGTCGAGCCGTTTGACTCTGGCTCCGAAGGTTGTGGGTTTGATTCCGGGCCGCGTCCTTCGGTTCACGATGAAATTTTTCGGAGACTCATGTGGTTCATCGCTAGAGCTACGGAGTCCGTGCTTTGTGCGACGCTTTCCGCGTTGCGGAAAGAGACAGAGCCATATGGAATAAAATCCCGGTGCAGTGAAGTCGACTTTTAAGCGACTTTAAAGGGGGGGGGGGAATGCAGACTAATATTAGTACACTGAGCGGGTGCGTTCGTGTAGCGGTTAGGAAGTTGCGCTGACAATGGCATGAGTGCAACCGAATGATGGTTCGATTCCTGGGCTGGCTGCTCGAAAGAATGGTCATATTTCCCTCCCATACACCAGGCCTGTAATATCTGATGGTTCTAGTACAGTGGTTCTCAACCGGTGGGGAATTCCCCCCCCCCCCGGGTGAATTTTAGGGTTTCCAAGAGGGGGGGGGGGGATACAGATTATTTCAAGATCACGTTGATACAAGAACCGATTACTTGATATTGTTTTTCCCTTCATACTGTACGGTTCTGTACGTCTCACCCTTCTAAAATTCAATTTATAAAGTAAGTAGACCCACAAATCATGTTTTATGTGGATGTCTAGACTTGCTTTAGTATGTGCTATTAAATTTAGCTTCCATTATTAAGTTTACTGTGTAGGGGCGGGGCGGGATTTTTGGGTAGGAAATACGAAAGGGGGGAATGACGTTCTGAAAATATGGTGGAGGGGGGCACGGGCCAAAAAAGGTTGAAAACCACTGTTCTAGTACATCACAAACCCACGCTTCAGGACTTCGTTTTTGTTTTTTTCCTTCAATTTTTGACATTGGTGCAATGAACTATCTTAGAAAGTACAGGCGACTGGCTGTGTACAGACCATATCTCCCGCCGAGTACTGATTAATCTATACAAATATGGGTTTAGCACCATGTGTCGAGTGCACCTCAAGGCGTGGAAATAAGAGTCCTTTAAAGCTGTATTGCTTTCTGAACGACCAGCTCCCATACCATCACGTTAACACCCAGCGCGACACGATCTGCTGTCAAATCGGTCGCAGCTGTGTTTCGAACGCAAGTAAGTGGCATCCCAAACCGCGTCCGTAAAGCCTTTGCCACAGAGATGGCCCTTTACTTTTTGCTTGACTGAAATATGTGAAGCCATAACACTGCCCTCACTCACGTCAATATCTGTCAAGTGACTCGCTTTATCTTTTAAAATGGAGGAGTCTTAAAGGGTCTGCTTACAAAGAACTACAACTTTACAAGTGTTTGAATGTATGAATGCTCAGCTTTTCACGCTCTACTTAGCACACCGGCTCCGTAGTTCGCAGTTTATAATCCCGCATACCGCGTTCGAAACACAGCTATGATCGATTTGGCAGCAGACTGTTTTACGTTTTGTGTGTGTGTGTTTTTTTTTTTAAATGAGATGGTATAGTGCCGGTCGTTCAGAAAGCAATGGCAAACCTTTGAAAGTAAACGTTTCCAGGAATCACGAACAGACAAAAACTGCTGGTCTGTTACGTCCGGAAAAGGATATGGAACTGTTGCCGTACAGACAGACATTATACTGGCACCTTGCCATCTTGAGAGACGATAATTATTGTGCTTCAAACAAACCAGGCATGATAACCTCTCCATAGCACAAAGTCTGGGCTGAATTGTAAAGACCTATACATTGTCCATGCAGGATGATCCCTCTCTAGGTCTGCCTAGTTTACTCCAGAGGGAAGGTAACACCAATACATCTGGAACATGACAAACTGCAGAAGCTGCCGGATCAGCAAAACAATACTCTAACTGTTCGCCTGTCGGAGTTTCGATCCTATACCAGTTTCAAACCATGGCTTAGGGCGTGGTCTGCCCTGCCATGACATTTAGTCTTTCTATTGCATTTCGTCGCACTAGGATAACTCTTGCACTCTCCCAATTGCGTGCCAGCCCCTGAAGCCGATGGCATAATATGGGGTGGGGGTTTCTTGAGCACCACCCAACATCCGGCGCTAACAGAAAGACATAACGGTGTTGTATTCAGCACGAGACATCTAAATTCTCGCTGTTCTTAGGCATCCACTCAGTGTACCCATACAGCCACCCGACACTGTGTTTATATAGTCCCCTATGGGCCTCAAGTATTGACAAATATTAGTGTTGTTTTTTTCCGAACATAAAATGGCTTTTAGACACTCGGTGTGTGCTGCAGACCAACTAGCTCATTCCTCATGCTTTCATCTTGTCACAAAGCATTAGAAACCTAGCTTATGAATCTTAACCAAACGCCTAGACTTGTAGTAGTTGTATATAAATATATCTTTTTTCCCATGTGTAGGTATTCTGGGGGTTCTGTAGGTATTAGTTTTTTTTTTCTGAACCCCGTGGAGCTGAGATATTGTCAACCACGGGTTCCTGCAAACATAAAACGGCTTTTAGGTCAGTTATTATGTAATCGTCGCGAACTCCTGACTTCCTGCTCTGGGTGTCCCCCAGACTGTGACCTTTCATTGGGCAGGCAACGCTTCTCAGATCCGATCAATACGCCTGGTCTTCTAGATTATTCCCTTTTCCAGAAATGGAGAGATCTGCAGGCGAGTGTAAATTAGTATGCAAGTTGACAGACGGAGGGAGATGGTCGGAGACAGATAGAGGGAGAGAGACAATTATGCTGGGAAAATGAATAACAAAGCAACGGCAGGTAAAATATACACGCATCGAAGATCAGAGACAAAAATGGAGGCTGTCACGGAAATTGCATGTGGTTTGCAGGACATTGAAATCAACCCAAGCACCTTTTAGCTGTTTGTAAAGTGACTACCGGCCTACAACACTTGATGATTTTAACACAACAGAGACCTAAAGAAGGTCCCCCGTGCACTCCGGCCTATAACTTGTGATGGCCCCAACACAAGAGAGGTCATTAGCAAATTTCTGCTTTCACTTTTGGGCACGGAAATAAAATGTAGATTATCATCACGTGCCATGCTGGCATTCATTGGGGAACTTGTTTCCCCATCTCTCGTGAGCACTAGGCTGTACAATAGTAACACTGAGCAGCCCCTGTAACTGTACTTGTCGTTTCTTAACACTATATTTAATCAGTATCCACATCATATACAAGTTCTTCTTAGAGTCCATGCCGTGTGGTGCTGGTGATCATGTATATCCACAGCCTTCTGTCTCGTGTACTGCCAGTTTTTTTATAGTCTATGCCGCGTGGCGTTGGTTATCATGTCTGTCCACAGCCTTCTGTCTCGTGTACTGCCAGTCTTATTATAGTCTATGCCGTGTGGTGCTGGTGATAATGACTGTCCACAGCCTTCTGTCTCGTGTACTGCCAGTCTTATTATAGTCCATGCCATGTGGCGTTGGTGCTCGTATGTATCCACAACCTTCTGTCTCGTGTACTGCCAATCATTTCTGATACTGATATCCGTCCATGCCACGATGTCAAACTGTCTAGCATCTGCTCTTTCCATCCTGCCTCTCTTGCCTACCAAATTTCCCATTGAAAAGTACTTCAGCTTTCCCTTTCTTAAGACGCGCCCGGAGAATTTAGACGATTTCCTGTATGAAAGATCAATTCTCTTTATAAGTTAACATCTTTCAAGATGTCTTTATTACGCTTTCTGTGCACCTATACTTCTTTTATCTTTCGTCTGTGAAACATCTGCAGCTTACATAGATTCATCAGTTTATTAGTCAGTACCAAAAAATTAGACCCATCAACTAATTAATCAGTACCAAATCATAGATACATCAACTAGATAGTCAGTATCAAAACACAGATGAAGTTACCTGATCATGTTACTCCAGCTGTTTGCAAAAGATCTGTGACTATCCCATCACAAACGTAAAGAGCATACTAGATTTTTGTGCTCTCATGTTTATGATTTGTTTTCTGACAAGTCATATTTAATTCTCGTCACTAATTGGTCGCAGTACCCTATTACAATCACATGTGTGTGCCGTTTGTCCTCCAGCCAGCGGAATGCCACAGTGACTTCCTCCACCTCCATCCTCAGACTATAAATGAATCACCAAAACACGAGAAGTAGATTGTGAGATTTACTAGAACACTATTACATGCAACAAAATGGACGCTGTGGCCAAACCTTCGTCAGCACAGAATAAACAAACATAAACCGACACACAACACGAAAAATATTACATGGAAATATTAAATTTCCTTATCTATATCCTTGTTTGGCTGAATTCGTCTTTGTGCAACTATCAGTGGATAGAATGTACGGTGGTTCAGGCGGTCACTGGACTTAAGGCCAATAACGCCACAAGAAGTCCAGTAACACCAGAAGCTCAGTGAAAGAGGTTGAGTTAAGTTGAGCTGAGCTGAAGTGAATTGAGCTGAGTTGAGTTAAGAACCGACATCACTCAGGACATTCCCATACGCGCTCCGTCCTATCGTTCAAGTGCCAGCGAAGAGTCACACTACTAATCGTTCCCACTGCTATCTGATTCAAAGTTCTCCTGGTCTTTCCTCTCAGTTTTGAGATTCTTCCAGAACCACTGATGATCCCGCGCAATCTCATTCTTCCCTCATACGGATCCTCAATCTCTTCTCCCACCTTCTACATCTGGTCCCATAGGCGCACGACTACCTCCCCCTTGTCCATAAGCAATCTACCACCAAGAGGTGCATTCCCTGCCAGCCTATCAGCCTGTTCATTCCCCCGTACACCCGCATGTCCAGGGCAAAATATCCATACAATTTTCACAATCTTCTACCTCTGAAGCGAGGTGAGCCTTCCAAAGGTTTGACATGAGATTGGCAAACGCATTTCATAGAAGACTCTGCTGCAAAATCCAACCTAGTCTATGGAAGTCTATACAAGACTTGTCGTGAATGAGTTGAGTCATCACCATCATCATCATGCGCCATACCGACAAACGTGAGCGGTAATGGTTCGCCATCACGCACTATCACTAGAGTCGTTGATAAACTCTGTGTGTTTGTCTCGAAGATGCCAAATGTCCAAATCATCCAGATATTTACATCACTGCCTTCCCTGTTTTCTTTTCTCCTCAATCTTGCCAGTTGTCACCAAGTTTTCTAGTTTATTTTTTCTTATAACGTGTCCAGCACGTTTTCATTGCCTACGTCTAATTTATTAGATATAATCAGTTTACGGTTTTCATTTGCTTCTTGTAGGACTTGATCATTGGTTTTTCTGTCTGTCCTTGATATTCTTTGCATTTCTCACATCCATACAAAAGTACAGGTTTTATGTAGCTTCTTAACACTCTTTTTTCTCGTTGCAATTGACATATTTATATTGATCAGTATGTTTTCCATCTCGCAAAAGGCAACCTTTGCTATGGCGATTCTTGTTCTAATCTCATCAAGACACCTCCCATCAGATAGTTGTACAGATTCATTTCTTTAAGAATATTCCCATTTACCCTTATATTACATTCTGATATTTCTTTCTTCCTAGTGACGAACATAATCCATGTTTCACATTATACTATAGTGCAGGCTCTGTTTAGCACTTTAACACTCTTTTCCTCGTTGCAATTAACATCCTTTTATTGGTCAGTATGTTTTTCATCTTGAAAAAAGCTACCTTCGCTATAGCAATTTTTGTTCTAATCTCTTCAAGGCATCTCCCATCAGATGTTATAATTGTTACGAGATAGTTGAATGGATTGAGTGCCTATGCGTCATTGAGAGAGGAAATTCAGAAGAAGAAACCATAAAGCTATTAAAATACATTTTAAAGAAATGGAGATACCGATGATCCTGGCAGATGGCAGAGAAATGAGACGGGGGTCTGTGTATACGCTAATAAAATGGTAAATATAGGCATAGCTTGTGATAGATTCTGCTGGGCGAAGATGTGTTATGGCAACCATTAGCGTCTTTCTCTAACTCTGATCTGCTTGGATCAATAAGAGCTAGGGGATATAATGTGGCTGTGTCCCTTTACCTTCAAAATCTATCTAATGGTATGCTAGCTGTACCTTTCATTGGAGTTTCCGACTGGCAAGAAAAGTGAATGGTCTCCTATGCTCTGCACGTATAAGACCGATGAACGTAGGAATATAAATATGTAGGATCCAGTACACCAAAGACCGAGATCTGCGGAGAGAATTGGCCGCCTACGCCTCTTGGTAAGGCACAGCAAGCTGAAGGTAATGAGGATAGGCATATCAAAACATCAGGCTCTGAGATCTCCGTAGAGACAGAAACATCTACGCAATTTAGCATGCCATGTGACCATGACATTGCTAGTCACAGCAGACTTGAACCTGCCTTACGAAGAGTCCCTCCCTACAATATGCCCAAAATCGGGTTTGTTAAAACATGGATTACCATTTAAAACAGTTTCAAACTGATTCTTGTGCGAAATGACTCCCTTTTTCTAAGATTAACCAGCGGGTTTAATCTCGCATTTGCAATTCAAAATTGTGCATGAAAGTTTTATCCTTCATTTCACCGCAAATTCCGCACAAATTGTCATCCGGGCTCGTGATTCCGGTAGCGGATTACTGTTTATTCTCAACATTAAAATTCTGACATCTTCTGTTTCATGTCATTACCATCTTTTCCTCATTTATCTGGCCTCGTCAAAGAACTCTCTAGCCATCTTAACGGTGCCGTTGTGTCACAATACAGGTCATTGAGTGTTGGTTCAAGGTCATCTTTGGAGAGCATCTATGTTTTTTGTATTTAGGTTCAGGTTTAGGTTCTGGCTTTTTTTTTTGCTTTTTTTTTGCGCTCGCTCATTTTTACCTCTAGCGTAGTCCATACACACTACTTCTAGTAGTGCTGGACTGAATTTTGCGTGTGGATTCGCTTTCCCTATTAACAGTGTCCATCACCATCAGGCGACGCACTCCGTCTTCAGAGGTACTTGTAATTTACGTTCCCAAGTCAAGGACGAGAGGTCAACATTTGAGTACAACTCTCCGGTGTAGGGGTTGACACCCTTACCTCGGTATAGGCACAGCGATTGTTAAACAACACGTGTTCTTATCCATTCGGCCATGCTGGCCTCATGTTCCGGATCTTGTAATTGAGAAGCCGGGACGTTTCACTTATAATCATAGCAATAATCGCGATATACAACCATACACGATCACGTCCATAAACAGAAAACAGATGAGTAACTTTTATAAATCTTTTCTCACGTAGAGTTTTCCATGTAGTTTTATTGATGTATGTTTGTTTGTGTGCTGATAGAGGTTTCGACCGTAACATCTATGTTGTCACTTATGATCGTGCTCCGCAAACTACTGAGCATAATCTTGCCAAGACCTCAACAACAGCCGTTGAATGCTGGTGTTAACAGCAATGTCCTGTAAATAGGATATGCGAGAAAAGAAAAAGACAATAAGATCGTGTTCTAGTAAAATTTCCCCATTCTACCTCTAGTTTTATTTTTTTTTTTCCTCTCTTAGAATCATAGATCACAAATTATTGGAATTCCGGTCCAGCATGGCAGATAGGCTGTTGTGCCGTTAAGGCCTATTGAGTATTTTTACTTCTAGCTACGGTTTGATTACGCATTTTCCTCATGTTGGGCTGGTAGTGCATGGTTCCCTCATTCAGCTACAGACTTAAGTGAGTTGTGCGACACTGTGAGCTGTGGATTTCGTGTGGAATGCTTTTATATCTGTCCACGGTGGTTTGTATTGTGAACTGCATGTTCTGAAAATGGTGGACGGCCTGTTGCTGATTCTGCCTTGTGCAGTAAGTGTGTGCAACCCTCCACGAATCTCTGTCCCTGGTGTTCCGGGTGTGCTCTGCTGATGATATTCGCCCATTCCACCGTCTCCGTCCATTCAGCATAATTTATTTTGGTTTGATTCGGCCTCTTTTGCCACTGATTATTTCAGTCGTCACGGTGTTCTCCAATGATTTTCTTCTAATTTTATGACCAAACAACATTGCTTATCTCTTTCTTAATGTCGTATATAATGTTACTTTCATTAGCCTCTTTCAGGCAATCGTTGTAGTTACTCTGGCAGTCCAAAGAATTCACAACATTTGTCTCAGTAACCACTCTCCATTACTTTCAAGGTTTTTTTTTTTTTTTTTTTTTGGGGGGGGGGGGGGGGGGGGGGGGGGGGGGGATAATTTACTCATTCAGTAATGCATGCTCAATATATCACGTCAATACCCTCATTTGTCATTAGTCATTAGTCGCGGTTCCAACTTCACGGCAACAGGTTGTCCCCATTATGCTCCGTTCCTGTGCCAGTGAATATCACACAAAATGCTCCTCAGAGTCCTGTGTGAACAATGGAATAGACATGAGTCTCGACAAGCCAACAGCCCGCACAGGTACACTGGGCATAATGCCGCCGCCAGAATGCCGACACAAAAGTCCTCCTCGGAAAATACAGTTCTTCGTCGATGGAAGCGGCATTCACTAGAATACCCTCTTTCACGATAGTGTTTTATTGCCTGTTTCAGTTTCTGACATGCAGCGTTTGCTGGACAAATTATGCTCTTGATATCAGTCACAAATTGAACAGTTCTACCGGCTGAACGCCCGCTCTGTGGCGAACGTGTAGCGGACGCTATTCGTAATACTGCATACTGCGTTCGAAACACAGCTTCGGGCGATTTCTTCTTCTTCTTCTTTGCGTTCATCCGGAGTGTTTTTTCAGATGTGATTGCGGTATGTCTGTTATGCGCCCTTGGGCCGAAACCCGTAGGCCAACACATCCGACTATAGCGTGTTTTTTTTTGACCAGGTAGCATTCCTGGGAGACTCACTTTTGTGGTGCCATCTACAACCCAGCTGGCCAAGTTGGGACGGTCGAAGACAACGGTCATCCCTCAAAGGAAGGCAGGGACAGTCCATAGCATTTTCCGCCATCCAAGGTTGCTTCCATAGTTGCAGGGCCGACACATAGCGCCCTGGTACTGGGCTCACCGAGGGAATCGTCACGTCCTGCTCATGGCTGCTTTAAATCCTCACTTCAATATATTGGTCATTTCGTTTGCCCCGGACCATTCCTGCACAAACCAGACAGGTTTGCAGACGGTATCCACTCAGCGAGTTTTCGGACATGTACTTGTCGTTGCGCCCGTCAGAGCTGTTCCAGGCACGACAGACATTCGGAAAACTACCTAGTCAGAGCTGTTCCGAACAAGAGCGGCATTCGGAAACTAGGTAGTCAGAGCTGTTCCTAGCACGAGAGACATTCGGACGAGACATTTCACTCGGACGTAATTGCGTAGTGTCAATTTTTAGTTTGCCACCCGTAGGACGACACTTCCGACTTCCGGCGGGCATTTTTAATGAGGTTAGCCTTCCTCTGGTTTCGAGGCGCGTTAGACTTATTGTTGTGATGTCGCCCACATCTCAGCTGGTCAAGATAGAACGATCAACGACATCGCGGTCGGCCCTCAAGGGAAGGCAGGGGCAGACCATGGGCATTCCCTCGCTATCCAAGGAGGCTTCCATAATTGCAGAGCCGGCACATATTGCTCTGAGACTGGGCTCACCCGAGGAGTTGCCACGTCCTGCTCATGGCTGCTTTAGTTCCTCACTTCCATGTGTTGGGCATCTCGCTTGCCACTAGTCGCTCAAGCACACACCAGGAGCGGTCAGACTGCGGGCGACATCCACTCGGTAAGCTTTTGCTTTTGACTTCGGACCACGCAATAGGTTCGCTCGCCGTGCGTTCCATTTCGTGTTAGTGAGACGTTTTTCCACTTTTGTCTACACTCTCTATGAGTTAGATACAGTTTTCGTAACCATTTCCTTCGACTGGGGCACTTTTCTGACTTTTTGTACTCGCTCACGAGGTAGGCTACATGTGCTGCCGGCTCAGCACCTTACCTTCGTGCAGCAGTGAGCGAGAAACGGCCAGGCCCTCTCATCCGGGAATCCATCATATCCCCCAGCTGAGAGCCTTCGAACAAGTATCAGAACTGGGCATGTAGCTTGCTCAGTATCTCGCCTCTATTTTTCGGTAGGTGGGTATCGGCCCGGCTCTCAGATCCGAGGGTTTGTGGCTTAGAGGCGTTCAGCCAAAACCCTCGACAGAGAGCCTTAGAGTATTGTCCGGACCAAGAACTGCCTTCATGCGCCTGATTTAAACTTTTGACTGCTATCCTCAGTCTACCTGCAGAGCAGCAGGTTGTGTCTCTCTTAGTCTGGTCCCTATCCCATAAGCTGTCCGATATGTAGTTTTCATCCATCGGCAAGCACATGGGGTCGATGGGACACGCAAGTGACCCCACCACGGCAAGGTGGAGACACATCGGGGGAGCTTCGGGCGATTTGACACCGTCGTAGAATTAGATACATAGGAGACATTAGAGGGATGGACGATGGTAGAATACTAAAGGACACATCTTTTGGTGAATTACAGATGGGAAAGAGATCTCGCAGTCGGCCTCTACTACGGTAAAAGATGTGTGTAAGCGAGACATGATTGATGCAAGGCTTTTGTATTGCACATTGGGAGTAATTTGTTGCTCATCGCGTTGCATGGAGGGAAAAGATAAGAATGGAATAAAGTCAAAGGAGAAAATGATTGCAGATAGATCATACACTGAGCGTTGAGACGTCAGATGTGCATGATGGTAGAAATGACCATGTGTTCACATGCATCCATTGTGAACGAACATTTACAGAGCGAATGGGTCTGATAGTCACATTCGCTACCGCCATAGGTTGCAGTTATTTTGCCCTTTTTAATGCACAGTGTAACAAACTATCGTCTACCAAGACAGCAATGTGAAGGTAAGTAATTTGGGGATTCCAGGTTCTTATCCCTAGCGAGCCCAGGGATGTTTATGTATCAGAGATAAATACAAACCCTTAACCTGAACATTTCTTGGCAACTGCTAGGGCTATCTACCTTTATGTCCCTATCTTGTCTCGTCCCCCTAAGACGGGTTTATAAACAACATTATTGACTTTCCTGTATACTGCGTTCGAAACAAAGCTGCGGGTGATTTGTAAGCAGACAACCCTGCGCTGGTTTTCATACAATGGTATGAATGCCGGTGGTTCAGAAAGCAATGGCAAACCACTGAAAGTAAGCTTGCCGAGAAATCAGACAGAGTTAAAATAAATGTTGGTGGTTGACTGCGACGTCCTATAATGGATATCTAACTTTAACTTATTCCAGCTAGTACGGCGTCTCTCCACAGATCGGTGCCAGAGGAAAGCGTCGCACAGAACATAAACACGTAGCCCCGATCGCGACGTCGTGTGACCTCTGACAAGTATGCACTGACGAATGTTGGGGTGAGAAAATAAAACCGTTACTTTCTGAGCGCGAGGCAAGCGGTCTGCCCACCTCGCTCAAGTAATGCCTAATGGTGGTTTAAAGTAGCGTAATATTAGCTGTTGTTGTTTTCTTGCACTTAGGTCATTAGGCGTCGTGGGAGGAGTCGAAGGGGTTACGGACGCGGTTCGTAATCCCGCATACCCGCGTTCGAAACACAGATGTAAACTATTTGGCAGCAAACCGCCTTACGTTGATTTTTATGATATGATATGGTTGCCGGTCGTTCAGAAATCAATGGCAAACTACAGAACGTAAACTTGCCCAAGAATCTCGAACAGCCAAAAACATGCTGCCGTTGACTGCTACTTCCTATAAAGGATACGCAACAACAACTATGCTCAGTGCCTTTTTCTTCAATTTCGTTCATGATTCGTGAGCAGTATTGTGTAGGATCTAATAAATTCCCTATCGGTTTTGCTAGAATATTAGTTTACATTTGTTATTTAATTAGTTGTGAATTCCATATGGGTGCATCGGAAGCGGGATATCTTGCTTATGATCGAGGGTGGTCCGGAAGGTTGTTATGGGAGCGAGGTTCTGCAAAGGACATGCTACTGAATGAATGCTTAACTTTACTCATATTAAACGTCACTTAAGACTTGGAAAGAGCAGTCATAACCTGGTTCATAAATATTATCGTTCTTTATCGTTCATAAACTCACATACTTTGACCATCTTAGTCGTTATAGAACCTTGGAAAGAGCAGTGATAACCCTGTTCATAAATATTATCGTTCTTTATCGTTCGTAAACTCAAATACTTTGACCATCTTAAACGTTAAAGAAGCTTGGAAAGAGCAGTGGTATCCTGGTTCATAAATATTATCATCGTTCGTAAACTCAAATAATTTGAACATTCTAAAACATCATAGAAGCTTGGAAAGAGCAGTGATAAACTATATGGTGCCTGACGAAGAGCCAGGAGTCGACCAACAAGAAAATAGACACAGGTCAGTGTGGACACCGTGGGCAAGAGGGTGCATGAAGCAATGGAAACGTTCAAAGTTCGAGAATGTGTTTCGGTGGGCTCCGATGAAAGCTAGGTTCTCTACAGAATCTACCACAAGATGGATTGTCTTACGTGACTCCAACAAGTCAGTATAGCGGATGGAGATGCAGCTATTGACAATAGACGTACTTATCTCATCTCATTTCATTTTGTTCCTCTTCTAACTTATGGTGTCGAGGTGAAGCATAAACAGCGGGAGAGTGCCAGTTTATGGGCTTCATATATCGAGCTTTTCCTGGACTCTGTTATTCCTCCTGTTCATCGTTTACATGCTCAGCCTCCTCTTATGGTTCCATTTAGTCTCTACAGCATTGCTTGCTGTGGTATACTGTCAGCTTATAGCCTAGTTTTGTGGCCGAACTGGCTGTCTTTCATTGAACTTTAGACATACACTAGTTTTACATTATAAGAATGTCCTGAAAAGGTCAAATAGTATACAAAACAATCCTTCTCTAATGAAAGGAGTCACCTCCACCTCAGAGGATTGTAAACTTTGACCTCCAGACGACTTCGCAACTGTCTGTCACGCAACAATGTCTTGTATCACTTCGCAATTTTCATTAAAGTTCGCAGTACCACTTTCATGACTTTGTTGAATCAGATCTCATTTCCTGGGCTGCTTTAATTTTAGCGTTGCTGGGGGTAGATAGATGGATACAAACGAACTGAAATCCAATCTGCCTGGCCATCGATCTTAGGTCACGTGGGACTAGATGTCTGCTGGAGTACTTTATTGAAGTAATCACAGATTTCTGTAAGCTCGGGGGTTTGCTGTGGGGATATACCATCCATCTTATCCTATTTTTTTCTTGTCTGACGTGTTCGCGTTTTGATGTAGTACACAGACAATTTGAAAACAATTACTAGATCCACAGGCGGTTTCGATAGCCATATGATCAAGAAGATGTTTCATTTTACCGCGATTCGAATGCAAAAGAGGATTATTTTGGTTTGTACCCGCTCCGTTTGAAGACACGGTCTATGGAGATGATAACAACCTCAAGTTGATTGTTGCTGTATATAACTGATTCAGTGTCAAACAAACGTAGGTTTGGACCAGCCGTGGGACACAATCAAATGAACAAGTGTTATCATGCAAATCACCATGCCCTGAGCATTAAAATTGCGGAGGATACAACGAAACAAACGATGTAACAAGATCACATACATAGTATGGACATATATAGTCCTTCTGTCCAAATGGGATGTCACATGTGGCGATATATAATCCTTCGGCACTGAATCATGCTAGCTCCGTGGGTGACGACATACTAGCTCCGCGTGTGACGATATACTAGCTCCGCGTGTGACGACATACTAGCTCCGCGTGTGACGACGTACTAGCTCCGCGTGTGACGTAATGCTAACTCCGCGTGTGACGACATACTAGCTCCACGTGTGACGACATACTAGCTCCGCGTGTGACGATATACTAGCTCCGCGTGTGACGATATACTAGCTCCGCGTGTGACGTAATGCTAACTCCGCGTGTGACGATATACTAGCACCGCGTGTGACGATATACTAGCTCCGCGTGTGAAGTAATGCTAACTCCGCGTGTGACGACATACTAGCTCCGCGTGTGACGATATACTAGCTCCGCGTGTGACGTAATGCTAACTCCGCGTGTGACGATATACTAGCTCCGCGTGTGACGATATACTAGCTCCGCGTGTCACGACATACTAGCTCCGCGTGTGACGACATACTAGCTCCGCGTGTGACGACATACTAGCTCCGCGTGTGACGTAATGCTAACTCCGCGTGTGACGACATACTAGCTCCGCGTGTGACGTAATGCTAACTCCGCATGTGACGTAATGCTAACTCCGCGTGTGACGACATACTAGCTCCGCGTGTGACGTAGTGCTAACTCCGCGTGTGACGTAATGCTAACTCCGCGTGAGACGATATACTAGCTCCGCGTGTGACGATATACTAGCTCCGCGTGTGATGTAATGCTAACTCCGCGTGTGACGACATACTAGCTCCGCGTGTGACGTAATGCTAACTCCGCGTGTGACGTAATGCTAACTCCGCGTGTGACGACATACTAGCTCCGCGTGTGACGTAAGGCTAACTCCGCGTGTGACGTAATGCTAACTCCGCGTGTGACGACATACTAGCTCCGCGTGTGACGATATACTAGCTCCGCGTGTGACGTAATGCTAACTCCGCGTGTGACGATATACTAGCTCCGCGTGTGACGACATACTAGCTCCGCGTGTGACGACATACTAGCTCCGCGTGTGACGTAATTCTAACTCCGCGTGTCACGACATACTAGCTCCGCGTGTGACAACATACTAGCTCCGCGTGTGACGTAATGCTAACTCCGCGTGTGACGATATACTAGCTCCGCGTGTGACAACATACTAGCTCCGCGTGTGACGACATACTAGCTCCGCGTGTGACGATATACTAGCTCCGCGTGTCACGACATACTAGCTCCGCGTGTCACGATATACTAGCTCCGCGTGTGACGATATACTAGCTCCGCGTGTGACGACATACTAGCTCCGCGTGTGACAACATACTAGCTCCGCGTGTGACGATATACTAGCTCCGCGTGTGACGTAATGCTAACTCCGCGTGTGACGTAATGCTAACTCCGCGTGTGACGATATACTAGCTCCGCGTGTGACGTAATGCTAACTCCGCGTGTCACGACATACTAGCTCCGCGTGTGACGTAATGCTAACTCCGCGTGTCACGACATACTAGCTCCGCGTGTGACGATATACTAGCTCCGCGTGTGACGTAATGCTAACTCCGGGTGTGATGATATACTAGCTCCGCGTGTGACAACATACTAGCTCCGCGTGTGACGACATACTAGCTCCGCGTGTGACGACATACTAGCTCCGCGTGTGACGATATACTAGCTCCGCGTGTGACGTAAAGCTAACTCCGCGTGTGACGATATACTAGCTCCGCGTGTGACGACATACTAGCTCCGCGTGTGACAACATACTAGCTCCGCGTGTGACGACATACTAGCTCCGCGTGTGACGATATACTAGCTCCGCGTGTCACGACATACTAGCTCCGCGTGTCACGATATACTAGCTCCTCGTGTGACGATATACTAGCTCCACGTGTGACGATATACTAGCTCCGCGTGTGACGATATACTAGCTCCGCGTGTCACGATATACTAGCTCCGCGTGTGACGACATACTAGCTCCGCGTGTGACAACATACTAGCTCCGCGTGTGACAACATACTAGCTCCGCGTGTCACGACATACTAGCTCCGCGTGTGACAACATACTAGCTCCGCGTGTGACGACATACTAGCTCCGCGTGTGACGACATACTAGCTCCGCGTGTGACGACATACTAGCTCCGCATGTGACAACATACTAGCTCCGCGTGTGACGACATACTAGCTCCGCGTGTGACAACATACTAGCTCCGCGTGTGACGATATAGTAGCTCCGCGTGTGACGTAATGCTAACTCCGCGTGTGACATAATGCTAACTCCGCGTGTGAGGATATACTAGCTCCGCGTGTGACGTAATGCTAACTCCGCGTGTCACGACATACTAGCTCCGCGTGTGACGTAATGCTAACTCCGCGTGTCACGACATACTAGCTCCGCGTGTGACGATATACTAGCTCCGCGTGTGACGTAATGCTAACTCCGCGTGTGACGATATACTAGCTCCGCGTGTGACAACATACTAGCTCCGCGTGTGACGACATACTAGCTCCGCGTGTGACGACATACTAGCTCCGCGTGTGACGATATACTAGCTCCGCGTGTGACGTAAAGCTAACTCCGCGTGTGACGATATACTAGCTCCGCGTGTCACGACATACTAGCTCCGCGTGTCACGATATACTAGCTCCGCGTGTGACGACATTCTAGCTCCGCATGTGACAACATACTAGCTCCGCGTGTGACGATATACTAGCTCCGCGTGTGACAACATACTAGCTCCGCGTGTGACGATATACTAGCTCCGCGTGTCACGACATACTAGCTCCGCGTGTCACGATATACTAGCTCCGCGTGTGACGACATACTAGCTCCGCGTGTGACGACATACTAGCTCCGCGTGTGACAACATACTAGCTCCGCGTTGTGACGACATACTAGCTCCGCGTTGTGACAACATACTAGCTCCGTGTGTGACGGACATACTAGCTCCGCGTGTGACGACATACTAGCTCCGCGTGTGACGACATACTAGCTCCGCGTGTGACAACATACTAGCTCCGAGTTGTGACGACATACTAGCTCCGCGTGTGACAACATACTAGCTCCGCGTGTGACGATATACTAGCTCCGCGCTGTGACGTAATGCTAACTCCGCGTGTGACGACATACTAGCTCAGCGTGTGACGACATACTAGCTCCGCGTGTGACGTAATGCTAACTCCGCGTGTCACGACATACTAGCTCCGCGTGTGACGATATACTAGCTCCGCGTGTGACGTAATGCTAACTCCGCGTGTGACGATATATTAGCTCCGCGTGTGACAACATACTAGCTCCGCGTGTGACGACATACTAGCTCCGCGTGTGACGACATACTAGCTCCGCGTGTGACGATATACTAGCACCGCATGTGACGTAAAGCTAACTCCGCGTGTGACGTAAAGCTAACTCCGCGTGTGACGACATACTAGCTCCGCGTGTGACGACATACTAGCTCCGCGTGTGACAACATACTAGCTCCGCGTGTGACGACATACTAGCTCCGCGTGTCACGACATACTAGCTCCGCGTGTCACGATATACTAGCTCCGCGTGTGACGACATACTAGCTCCGCGTGTGACGATATACTAGCTCCGCGTGGTCACGACATACTAGCTCCGCGTGTCACGATTATACTAAGCTCCGCGTGTGACGACATACTAGCTCCGCGTGTGACAACATACTAGCTCCGCGTGTGTGACGACATACTAGCTCCGCGTGTGACGACATACTAGCTCCGCGTGTGACGATATACTAGCTCCGCGTGTCACGACATACTAGTTCCGCGTGTCACGATATACTAGCTCCGCGTGTGACGACATACTAGCTCCGCGTGTGACAACATACTAGCTCCGCGTGTGACGACATACTAGCTCCGCGTGTGACAACATACTAGCTCCGCGTGTGACGACATACTAGCTCCGCGTGTGACGACATACTAGCTCCGCGTGTGACGACATACTAGCTCCGCGTGTGACGACATACTAGCTCCGCGTGTGACAACATACTAACTCCGCGTGTGACGACATACTAGCTCCGCGTGTGACGTAATGCTAACTCCGCGTGTGACGATATACTAGCTCCGCGTGCGACGACATACTAGCTCCGCGTGTGACGATATACTAGCTCCGCGTGTGACGATATACTAGCTCCGCGTGTCACGATATACTAGCTCCGCGTGTGACGATATACTAGCTCCGCGTGTGACGACATACTAGCTCCGCGTGTGACGATATACTAGCTCCGCGTGTGACGATATACTAGCTCCGCGTGCGACGACATACTAGCTCCGCGTGTGACGATATACTAGCTCCGCGTGTGACGATATACTAGCTCCGCGTGTCACGATATACTAGCTCCGCGTGTGACGATATACTAGCTCCGCGTGTGACGATATACTAGCTCCGCGTGTGACGACATACTAGCTCCGCGTGTGACGACATACTAGCTCCGCGTGTGACGATATACTAGCTCCGCGTGTGACGACATACTAGCTCCGCGTGTGACGTAATGCTAACTCCGCGTGTGACGACATACTAGCTCCGCGTGTGACGATATACTAGCTCCGCGTGTGACGACATACTAGCTCCGCGTGTGACGACATACTAGCTCCGCGTGTGACGCCGTACTAGCTCCGCGTGTGACGACATACTAGCTCCGTGTGTGATTACATACTAGCTCCGTGTGTGACGACATACTAGCTCCGTGTGTGACGACATACTAGCTCCGCGTGTGATTACATACTAGCTCCGTGTGTGACGACATACTAGCTCCGTGTGTGACGACATACTAGCTCCGCGTGTGACGACATACTAGCTCCGCGTGTGACGATATACTAGCTCCGCGTGTCACGATATACTAGCTCCGCGTGTGACGATATACTAGCTCCGCGTGTGACGATATACTAGCTCCGCGTGTGACGACATACTAGCTCCGCGTGTGACGACATACTAGCTCCGCGTGTGACGATATACTAGCTCCGCGTGTGACGACATACTAGCTCCGCGTGTGACGATATACTAGCTCCGCGTGTGACGACATACTAGCTCCGCGTGTGACGATATACTAGCTACGCGTGTCACGATATACTAGCTCCGCGTGTGACGATATACTAGCTCCTCGTGTGACGTAATGCTAACTCCGCGTGTGACTACATACTAGCTCCGTGTGTGACTACATACTAGCTCCTCGTGTGATTACATACTAGCTCCTCGTGTGATTACATACAGCTCAGTGTGTGACGACATACTAGCTCTGCATGTAATGACACGCCAGCTCAAGAGTATAAATTTGGATCTCACCCATGGTAGCCAAATGGGTGCTTTTTATTGTTCATTCTGTGTGTATATACTGAGTTTGGGTATTCTGGATGTGTGTATTTTGTGTATACATACTGCGTTTGGGTATTTTGTGTGTATGTAGTCTGTGTTTCTGCATTCTGTGTGTGTATACTGTGTTTGAGTATTCTGTGTTTGGGTATAATGTGTTTGGGTATTCTGTGTTTGAAAGATCAATGACGAATCTGTTTTTGCGCCTCCATCTGAATTCTAGCAGTTCAGTCAACCCAGCTCAGTTGTTCATTCAGCGTGACGACTGCGTCATTTTGAAATGACAGGATCGGGTTATGATGAGAGAGTGAGCGAGCCCGTGTGTATGTGTGTGTGTGTGTGTGTGTGTGTGTGTGTGTTGTGTGTGTGTGTGTGCGCTTGTGTGTGTGTATGTGTGTGTGAGTTTTGCCACCGTTTAATGCGTGCTCGCTGTGAATACTGGATTGATGTCGACAAAGGGTGTGGTGAAGAGGTGGTTTGAGGAAAAATGTAGAGAATATGGTGGACAGAAGAGAGTATTGAGAATATGGTTGACGGAGAAGAACGTTGAGAATATGGTGGACAGAGAAGGCCGTTGAGAATATGGTGGACAGACAAGAACGTTGAGAATATGGTGGACAGAGAAGAATGTTGAGAATATGGTGGGCAGAGAAGAGTGTTGAGAAAATGGGGACAGAGAAGGATGTTGAAAATATGGTGGACAGAGAAGAATGTTGAGAATATAGTGGACAGAGAAGAATGTTTAGAATATTGTGGGTAGAGAAGAATGCTTAGAATATGGTGGACAGAGAAGAATGTTGAGAATATGGTGGACAGAGACGAATGTTGAGGCTGTAATGTAAATGAAACAATGATGTTGGTCTTTATTTACTTCTAACAACATTCTACTGTCCCCCCTTTTGTCTTCTACATACCCACATTTTTCTTCCCCCATTTCATGTTGTATTTTCTTCCTAATCCTTTCCATGATGGTTGTTATCAACATCTTTACGAAGCACATATGGGAATGTCGCGCGTAATGTGGTGTGCTTTCTTGACTCAGCTCACTTTAACTCAACTCATTATGATAATTGTTCGGAGTTTATCACATTCTAAGGCTTCTGATTTCTTCGGGATTGCATAATGAAAAATAAAACAGATTTACATCAGTCAGGAGCTATATATCAAGTATCATTTATTGTGTTCAGTTGCCTGGTGACCTGGTTTATATAGTATTGTGTTAAGTTAGTTACTTTTATATCCTTTACAGTACGTCGCAGTCAACCCAGCATATTTGTTGTTGTTTTTTTTTTTTTTTTTTTTTGGGGGGGGGGGGGGGGGGGTTCTGTTTGTGATTTTTTGGCAAGTTTATGTTCAGTAGTTTGCCATTGCTTTCCGAACGACCTGCACTCACACCATTGTATGAGCCTACTCTTGATTTGTTTAAGCCTACTTATGATAACATTTACTCTCACTCTCCACTTTGTTAAAGCTTTATTATAATGACATTTACTCTCACTCTCCACTTTGTTAAAGCTTTATTATAATGACATTTACTCTCACTCTCCACTTTGTTAAAGCTTTATTATAATGACATTTACTCTCACTCTCCACTTTGTTAAAGCCTAATTATAATGACATTTACTCTCACTCTCCACTCTGTTAAAGCTTTATTATAATGACATTTACTCTCACTCTCCACTTTGTTAAAACTTTATTATAATGACATTTACTCTCTCTCCACTTTGTTAAAGCTTTATTATAATGACATTTACTCTCACTGTCTACTTTGTTAAAGCCTAATTATAATGACATTTACTCTCACTCTCCACTTTGTTAAAGCTTTATTATAATGACATTTACTCTCACTCTCCACTTTGTTAAAGCCTAATTATAATGACATTTACTCTCACTGTCCACTTTGTTAAAGCCTAATTATAATGACATTTACTCTCACTCTCCACTTTGTTAAAGCTTTATTATAATGACATTTACTCTCACTCTCCAATTTGTTAAAGCCAACTTATAATGACATTTACTCTCACTCTCCATTTTGTTAATGCCTACTTATGATGACATTCTCAACCATACACTATCACCTCTAATTCCGACAGGCTTATTCAAGAACAGTTTCGAATAGGAAATACATGCGGTTATCTAATCTTCGTAATTTCAAATCGTATTTTTATACCTTAGATACTGTCCTTGGTAATTAACTGAGCTATTGAGAGTTTGTCTCTATCGGTTTGTCCTAAGTCTAATTTAGATCTTTATGTTTGCGTGAACAGTCGGTCTATCTCACTCTTTTCTATTCAATGGGCAACATTTCTCTAGGTGTTGCCATTGTGCAATCGTCTGTTCTGAGAGAGTGAAGAATAGACTGGGATAATTACCCTATTATCCGGGATTTGTTCATAGGATCTCTCGGGGTCCTGTGACAACCAGTAAATAACCAGGCCAAACAGAGATGTGTAAACATTTCCTGAGACATTCTACACTGCTGCCATCCCTTGTTGTTTTGTGTTTCTATGTTGTGGTTCACTGTTTAGGTAAGCTTGTTGTTCTGTTTTTGTGGTTATGCTAGCGGTGTTGTGTTGATTTGTTAACTTCATTGGAAAAAAATAGAGAAAACACACACACACACATATGGAACGTCGTGAGTTTGTTTTCTAACATACATTGTTCCTGACAACGAGTATAATTTTACCGGAGACCTGTGTGCTCATTGCTGTAGCTACGGAGTGGGTGCTTTCTTCAATGCGCCCGACAGACCACGTGCTGTTCTACGGAGACATTGAACCAGATGTCGTAAACCCGATGCATTGAAGCCGATTCTCTCGCCTTTCCTTTCACCTGTTCGCCTGTATTGCTAATATGTATGGCAGCTTGTAGGCATACTGTCGCACTTAGATCTGTCTGCTCATCTGTCTGCCCGCTTGTATTGTCAATGTGTATGGCAGCCTGTAGTTAATCTATCGCACTTCCTTCTGTCTGCTCAACTGTCTGTCCTCCTGTATTGTCAATATATATATATGGCAGCTTGTAGTTATATTGTCACCCTTCCGTCTGTCCGCCCTTCGATTCGTCTATACATCATTAACATTTCATTCCGAGCGTTATAATGAGTACCAATACACATCTAATTTCATGAGTGTATTGTTGTCTTTAAATACATAGAAATTCTACAGTAAAATGTACAACGCCACGCCTACACAGCTCCTCACTACAACCTACTCCCTATATCAACTCACCTACGAATCATCACCACTAAAACTCACCCCCATGCTAAAGCACGTGCATTTCTAATTGTGTCCCTGTATATTTTGCCACACTGACAACTCCCACATATTCATTTCCAACCCATTTTCCCCCGATCTCAAAATTCCCCTAGACTCTGTTTCTAAAAATATGAATGACGAAATTTGCTATCGTGTTGCCCAAAGAAACGGCGCAAACTTCTAATTTTGATGCTTCCCTCCCCTTGAGCAGGCGGGAGAATTGATTGTCTGTTTGGAATTCCGAACCAGTAAACAACGTGACCAGGCTGAGATGTGTAAACATTTGCTGAGAAATTCTGCACAGCTGCCATCCCTTGTTGTTTTGTGTTTCTGTGTTGTTGTTAAATTTCTAGGTAAACTTGTTCTGTTTTTGTGGTTGTGTTAGCAGTGTTGTATTGATTTATTAACTTCACAGGAAGAAGAAAAGAACAAACATATCTATCCAACTAGAAATCTGTACTGTCTGATCCATATGTCTGTCTATCTTTCTCTCGTTGTCTGTCTGTCTCTTTCAATTGAAGAAACAACAAGAGAACAATCATGTCTATCTAATAATAACCCCTCCCCAACCCCTCTCTCTCTCTCTCTCTCTCTCTCTCTCTCTCTCTCGTTCTCTCTCTCTCGTCTCTCTCTCTCTCTCTCTCTCTCTCTCTCTCTCTCTCTCTCTCTCTCTCTCTCTCTCAACAGAAGAAAGAAATCACAATCACGTCAATCCAAAAAGAGCCCAGCATTGAAGAATATAAACATAGAGTATGTTCACATAACCAGAGTACACACTGGCTTTAGACAAAATATTGTTCATCATCATCGTCATCATCATCTTCATCAGCATCATCATCATCATCATTATCACGTACCATGCCAGATGGCGTGGGCGTTCATGTCTCTCCACATCTCGCCGCCTTTGGTATTCTGGATCGACCCTGCTGATGATATTCCTGCCTGCACCAGTGTCAGTCCACACGACAATATATTTAACAAGAGAGCACTTACAAACATCTCCAGAGTGAGCAATGTAGATCTGCAACCGCAACTACCATGTCAACTGGCATGGGCGATTAGGTTTCTTCACATCGTGCCAACCTCAAACAGCAATTATCAGTTGGTGCACTGATCTTCTTCCGTGTCATGCCACAAGACTGTCCAAAATACATCTCGCTGTTGTCATTATTTCTTTTCCCACACATATTTCCATTAGTCATAACGTGCACCAGTTTTTGTCTTATCGAAATATTGCCTAAAATGACAACTGTCATTGCACAACATTGTCTAATGCCCTTCTTTATATGCTGAAATGGTTTTAAACAGTTCGTCTGGTTGCTGTTTGCTGCAAAACTATGTGCTGTATACAATATATCTATATATATATATATATATCTATATATATATATATATATATATATATATATATATATATATATATAGTGCAGACCTGATAAGGCGAACACACCTGGGACCCAAGAAATAAATTGTTCTTCTTATCAGAAGCGTCCCTTATAAGGGTTCAAACGTATAGTAATGCATTTACAACGTACAATACAGTATTGTTCTTCACAACAGAAATTTGCCACCTCCGAGATCGCCTTAAGGAGTTTGCAATGTGTGTGTGTGTGTGTGTGTGTGTGTGTTGTGTGTGTATATATATTGGTCTGTCTGTCTGTCTATTTCATATATCGAGAGCGAGAGAGAGAGAGAGAGAGAGAGAGAGATGAGAGAGAGAGAGATGAGAGAGCGAGGAGAGAGAGAGAGAGAGAGAGAGAGACGAGGAGAGAGAGGAGAGAGAGAGAGAGAGAGAGAGAGGAGAGAGAGGGTGGGGGGTCCTCATCTCTCATTTCATCATGTTCCTCTTGTACCTTGCGGTGTCGAGGTGAAGTATAAACATCGTGAGAGTGACCATTATGGGCTTCATATATCGATATTCCCATGGACTCTGCTATTCCCTCCGTCCAACAGGGGGAGGGGGGAGGGAGGGGGGGGGACAAATTGCATTTGCCCAAATGATAAGATGGGATCCAAATGACAACCTTAAATGTGTGACAAAAATGACATTTGAAGCTCCCTCGTATGTGTAATCAACAATTGTTTCGAAAGTAGAGGGTGACGACTGTTGAGCGGCAACTGAAAATTAAATAAACAACAAGAAAATTATTAGGAAGCCGACGAAAAGAAGAATACACTCGAATAATAGCAAACGTTTCCATGAACGCCTTTTTTTTTAACGAATGCTTTCCATTGGTGACAAAAAAATACGAATCAAACGAGAAGAATCAGAAGATACGGTAGGCAGAGGAAGACGATCAAATAAACAAACATGTAAAGAAATAAGAGAGAATTTGCTATAAGAGAACTGACCGCACACAACTCAAATGTAAGATGATGCTGTGTACAGAAAGAAAACAAATCAACGTTTCGCAAATTACAATCCAATATCCATCCATCCATCAATCATGTGCCATGCCGATAAGTGTGGGCGGTCATGTGTTGCCATCTCACTCAATAACCAGTGTCGTGGATCAGCTGCGTGTTCCTGTCTCGACCATGCCACGTGGCCAAGCCATCCAGGTATTTACTTCTCGGTCTTCCCCTGTCACAAAATAAAACCTTGGGTTTAACCAGTTGATTATTATAGAGGCTGTCTGATAAAACGGACTATCTGCCAGCGACAACTATTTTACTAACAGTATAAACAAATCGGATGTCAAAATCCCAGGACAATATTTGTAGCTGCACGTGTACATCTCTAACGGATTTGGAACATTCGGTGGTGATGGAGACAGGTCCCGGCATCGCTTTGACAGTTTGTCAACATTTGAATACAGATGGAACCCGTGGGATCATGGTGGCAATCGGATGTCGGCCATCACATGTCGGGCAAAAATTAACAGTGGCAGATGTATAGGGGAAGTGAGTGCGCTGAATCATACATCGCTTTGACAGATTATAAACAAGTCAGAGAGAAAACGGAAGTACTCAGCACGGAAGATAACAGTACATCTGTCAATTTATAGTTTCCGGAACATCTAGAAGATTGGCAGCTTGTTGGGGAAAACTGTTGTTGGGATCATACAGTAACTCGTTAGTTTGTTGGGGGAGTCAAAACAAGTGATGACAACTTTGACAGTGACTAGGCAAGGGAAAATCGATTCTTGACAATGGATGATTGCCCAAATAACACCTGCAGGAAAACAACATTGTCACGTGACCAATTTTAGAGGTTTGGCCAAAAACCATGATTGGAGATGGGGAGTTGATCGCAAACCTTGGATTGTAGAAGACGTGCTTCGGCACTGTGGTTCTGATGGGAAAACGTCTACAGTGTGCGAATTGAGTTAATTTAATTTTACACGTGCCTGTCATGGCAAGAGTGGATGTAATTTGATCTAACTGCAGTGTTGCCTAAGGTAGAACCGATTATAATTAGTTCTAATTAATTTAGGCAGTAGCCGTGTTAGACTAGAGTGTGAGGATAAGCTATGCTAGTTAAGAATAGAGTAATGATGGATAATTGGGAGACAGGGAAATTGCCCGCTGGGGTTTTGCACTCTGTATGGGTCTTTCCTTGTCATAGCCTGATTCGGCCCTAGGTGGGTAGCTAATCTGCTCTATGACCGAGTTTAGTAAGCTAAAGATCACTGAGCAAGGCAATAGGCTTACACTCAGCCGGTAGGATCAGTGACTAGTACTATCACCAGATGTGTTGTTTCTATCCTAGGTTCCCTACCAGATCCGAGGAAACTCAACAAGGTTTTAAGAAAGGTTCAAATCCCATTCGGAAGAACACCAGTTGAACAGTCAATAAAGTTTCGTACAGAACGTAACTAAAGCTAGAAGGAAGAAGGAAGATTCACCTAAGAGGGGTGATGATTGTTGATGCACCACACAGCATCAGACAGTAGTAACTAACCGAGAACATTAATTATAATAGTTACATAGTGTGATATAATCTCGTGTAATAGAACACAAGACATGATACTTGAGGCTAGATAGACACGAGTTAGGATCAAGTACATTAACAATTAACATTAATAACTGTGTACACACTACAAAGGACTTGTGCATTCTTTAGGAACGATAGGAACGTACATGTGTGTAGGGTGCAACCGGTTCCATGATTAACTGTTATTACCACCGGTGTCTATTTCGGATGATCATGAATGGGATTACCAGAGGTCTACAGAGGCAAGTCAGTATCCGGCAAGATGGTTTCGGCACTGGGTGAGATGTACCTGTTCTGACGTAACGTGCTGTGGTCTAGCCTTGCTAGGATGAGCTGACTGGGTTGTTGTCTGAGAGTCCGATTCTACACACTTTATAGAACACGTCACACATTTCTTCGCATACACGTCTCATATACGTTACACTTTTCTTTTAATAAATTAATCTTTATTAATTTTTAGAAGCAAGAGTTGTTGAGTATGTTGCTTTGGGGAAGTATGAGAGGGCGCATAGTACGACAGTGAGAGAGTGATAGGAAAAGGTGTCCACGGGCTGATGGAGTGTGTTGGACGGAAGCTGGTGGATTCTCCAGGATATTGAAAAAAAAAAAAATATTATAATGTTGGTATTGACTCTCTTCACTCCAGGGACGACACTTTAAAGGAGGACACGACATCCCCTTAATCTGTTCCCTTCAATCTTGCCAGTTGTCACCAAGTTCTCCAAGTCATTTCTTCTCATAACATGCCAAACAAAATTTGACTGTCTACGTCTAATGTCTCTAATCAGTTTACGATCTTCATTTCTTTCTTGAAGGATTTGTTCGTTGGTTTTTCTGTCTGTCCATTGTATTCTTTGCATTTTCCTCAGAAACCACATTTCCACAGCCATCAGTTGTTTTTCAGCTTGACTGCTCATTGTCAACTCTTCACATCCATATAAAAGTACAGGTTCTATGTAGCACTTCAACCTTCTTTTTCTCGTTTCAATTGATATCTTTTTTATTGGTCAGTATGTTTTCAGTCTTGCAAAAGACTACCTTCGCAATGGCAATTCTTGTTCTAATCTCTTCAAGGCATCTCCCATCAGATGTTATGACTGTGCCGAGATAACTGTACCTATTCATTTGCTTAAGAATATGCCCATTTACTCGAAATATCACATTGCGGTATTTCCTTCTTCCCAGTGACGACCATAATCTGTGTCTTCTTACTATTTAATTCTAACCCTAGTTGTTCACTGTGTGCAACAACCGCATCTACTAAATGTCGCAGGTCTTGTTCATTATCTGCAGTCAAGACTGTGTCATCTGCATATCTTATGTTATTGATGTATCGTCCCCCAATATTGATTCCTTCCATATCTTCTATATTTCTGAAAATATTTTCGCTGTACAGGGAAAACAGATCTGGAGACATTACACATCCTTGTCTCACACCTCTATTAATAGGCTGATATTGACCTACTTCGTTATCAATTCTGATGGCAGCTTTTTGTTTCCAATATATGTATTTTGCAAGTACAAGGTCTTTTCCATCAATTTGTAGATCTTCAAGCATCCTTATCATGTCGAGATGTCTCACTTTATCAATCCAATATGCCAGGTACGAATAAAGCTGGGTGTTGAAATCAAGCATTACCGTCGCTAAAATTGGTCGTAAATGGCTATTTGGCCGCGCGGTAATTCCATGGAGAGATAACGGTGACAAAAGAAGGATTCAAATGTCAAGCGGATAAAAATGGCGAAATGAATTGCCATGTTTTGGAGAAAGATGGAGGAAAATATTTTTAGAGCAAGACGATATGTGTCAACGCCAGGCTGGGCGACAGGATGCAGATGTGTAGAAGAGATGAATATCAGTGTCGCAGAGAATGATGGAATAGATGTGTGAAAAATAGTTGAGACATGAACTGACATCACAGCACTCAGTACATTCCCATACTTGCTCCGTCCTCACCTAGCCAGCGATGAGTCCTAATGCTAAAGGTATTCTTTTAAATCTCTCTTCGCTGGCTGTTTAAGCTGACATCGATCGCAGAGCACTTACTCCGTAGCTCCGGAGATTTTTCTTATGTATTATTTCATTTGAAGAAGAAAACGAACCTATCAATGCCACTCTACCTTCGTGTAGCAATATAAAATAACAAAAAAATGCAGCTTCACAGAAGAGAATTACGAAAAACAACAACAGATCCTTGCGTCGACTAGCCTTCATGAGCAAACAAATACATACACAAAACACAACATATAATCACGGATAAGACCCTTCAGTGACTACATTTAGGCGTAAGAACGGGATGAGAAGAATAATACAATGAATAACATTAGAACAATGAAGATAAAATGAAAATGTGAAAAACATTGTTGCTTCTTGTCTCAGAATCCGAGGCTGTGATATTGAAGGCTTGTCGCCGCAAGTTCCTGTATCTTTCGTAATTTTGTTCTGTAAAGCTGCATTACTTTGTATTAATTAATATTGTTTACATTTCCACAGTTTTACTGCGGCTCCACTAATTTTATTCAAATATTGTAGCAAGTCCTTTAAAGACCGTTGCTTTTATCACAGCTGGATGGACAGACTCATTATCATACCCTGCCTCCATTGTCCCGTACATTTGAAAGTCAAGGATGTCTTTAATATGTGTGTCTGTACTCCTGGTTGTCGCAGAAACAACTCCGAAAGAGTCAGTCACAATATTTGGCCATATTATGAGAAGATAAAAACTGGAATATTTGTCACAACAGGAAACATTTGTGGAAAACGAGACAGAGGAAAGCAGATGGAGAGCATTCTGGACAGTCTTGTGTTATGGCAAGGAAGAGAGTCAACACATGAACTGATCCATGCAGTTGGGGATCGCACTTTGTGGAGAAGCATTTCACCAACACCAGTCGCCAAGAAATTTGATTATATATATATATGAGGCCGGTCTCCCTGGCGAGGTATTAAGGACGCTGTTCGTAATCCCGTATACCCACGTACGAAATACAGCTGCTCGAGATTCGCAGCGGATGACGTCGTGTTGGTTTCTTACTGAAAGGTATGTGAGCCGGTAGTTCAGAAAGAAATGGCAAACTACTGAACGTAAAACATCAACAGCAGCTTAAAAATGCTGGTGTTGACTGCAATTTCCTAGGCTAGATTACGCTCATCAGCACGCCACAACTTTCTGAGCTCCATACTCTCATAAGTCACTGGCATGACTCGAACCGCTTCCAATTCTCGTGCGCTCGCGTCAACCACGAGAATAATCGGGTTTACAGAGAAAGCTGCAAACCCCTCGACCAGGGAGACCGGCATACAATACACACACACACACACACACACACACACACACACACACACTGCACGTTCCTTACATTGTCGTCAAATCTGCGTGTGTGTGTGTTTGTTTTTTTTATCTGCGTGTTATTTACTTAGGCAATTTTACAATTTTACGTTCAGTAGTGTCACGAAAAAACTTGATAGTTTCGATCGATGACAAAAAGACCCGACATTCGTCTACAAAAAAACAGGCAATCCTTTGATGAGTAGGGGACTGTGGAACAAAATACGTCGCGTCAAATGTCTACACACTGTCGGCATTTCTGTATGATGTGGGTTGTTCGAGAAACGGACAATAGCGCCATACGTCTGCCAGGCGGTAGTTAGCCTTTGAAGTGTAGACGAAATGTCTGAATACACGTCGGATGAATTATGTGATGTGGGGGAAAATCCCCTAGTTCACAGTCAGACAGGACTTTCGTTGTACGAGACAACAGTTCCCAGATGAAAGCAAACTAGACAGCGGGGTGATTCCACACTGTCTAAAACAGGGGGAGAAAACCAGATTCTGGACTGATTAACGTCTAGACTTTTTGGTGACGTCACTCAAGCCCGAATTAAAACTAGTTGAGGTAAACAAGTTTGAGTTAGTCGACCAAAAGTTATGAAGTGCTAAGGATCGGCGCAATATTCCTAGTTGTGTTATAGAAAGAGACTATAGTGTCAAGTGTTGATGTTTATCGGCGGACATAGATCCAGTCTGTGATTGCATAGTCTCAATCTTCAACCGGAATAGCCTTATGGTATTCTATTAAACATATCTAACTTAGATTAGGAATAGAGTACAGTACTGTGCGGTAATAGAATGTATTATAGATGAGGTGATAGAATGTTCTATAAGTGCGGTGATAGAAAGTATTATAGGAGCGTCGGCACTAGTAGCCTATTGTGTGGCTTTAACTAGCTTGTGTGATATATCATTTAACTCAGGGAGTTAAGGACAATGTAGTGGGATAATATTTAGAGAGATTGAGGATGGTTGGGAGGGATGAAGGGAATGTGAAATGGTAGGATCTTCCAGTAGGGCATCTGCTGGGTTTCTACCCGTTTCCTTTAATCTTTCCTTGTTTTGCCATGTCTCAGACCAATGTGATGAGCTATTTGGCCGTATGACAGAGTTCGGTTCTCTGTTATAGATCTGAGTGCTGCTATCGGCCTACACTCACCTAACTAAGGTCAGAATTGAGTTGCTCTCACCAGGGTGTTCTATATTCAACAGGTTCCACTTGATTGTACTACGATATACTACCAAGAAGTTAGTATCAAAGTTGAAGAAAAATGATGGCTCACGGATTGAAGACAGAGGTTACTGAGAGGCTTGTACACTGGGCTCATAACCTAGTTGATCTGCAGAAACCTGGCTTCTGCTGAGCAGGACTTGATGCACATATGTGTGATATTTTTCTTGAGTGATATGCCACATCACCGAAGATTCAGAACACTATAAATAACACATATACCAATATACATAACTACCTGGAACATTAATAGGTTGTTTTTTATATGGGGAAAATCTCATAACCAGTGACTTATGAACATTTAGATTTTCCAAGGTGACATTTGAGATATTTTGAAAGATTCTCTGATGAAAGAACATTATTGAACAGAGTAAATTCATAGTGTGTGCTAGAGTGAA
Source organism: Cepaea nemoralis (assembly GCA_014155875.1). Classification (NCBI taxonomy): domain Eukaryota; kingdom Metazoa; phylum Mollusca; class Gastropoda; order Stylommatophora; family Helicidae; genus Cepaea; species Cepaea nemoralis. Next base: position 116,322 of record JACEFZ010025331.1, read on the forward strand.
GACCAAGATTGGACATTGTCGATCACTGATGACCAGCGTTCTGATTGTTCGAGAGTTATCGGAGAAAGTCGTCACGTGGCCGGAGAAACATCATCTGGGTGAGGTTTTCTGTCCGGAATACTTGGTGCTGTTGTGTGCTCAGCACAGTGATGCAACTAACTTTGCTCCTGATTCACTGGTCTGATTCTACATACACCTTAGAATATTCGACACACATTCTACACATTACACACACACACACACACACACACACACACACTTCTCCCACATATACTCTTTGCTTTAATAAATTTCTTGTATTTATTTGTTAAAGCTAGAGTTGTCAAGTATGTTGTGTTGGGGAAGAGTGAGAGGGGGCATGATCCAGGGGTGAGTGAGAGTAAGAAATAGGTGTCTACAGACTGAAGGAGTTTTGTGGACGGATTCTGGTGGTTTCTTTAGGACAATAATATTGGGTTAATTAAAATGTGGGTGTTGATTCCCCTCACTCCACGGATGACACTAAAGTAATAAAGGATTACTACGACAAGTAGTTTGTCATTGTTACAGAACTGTCGACGCCTCATACCTCAAAAATCAACACACAGCGATCTGCTTCCAAATGGACCTTGACTGGTTTTGAACCTTCAACTCAGTATATTGTGTATTTGTGCACCGGTGTTCACTAACCCCTTGCACATCAGTAATACATGGTGCAGATTCACGGACATTGAGGAAAGATTAGCCCATCAAACAGATGCACTTAAAATATGGCTATTCGTAAGGACATGTCCCTCAAATTCAAAGATCATAAAAACTGTTAATACAAACGAACGAACAGACTGTATTTTCAAAGAGTCACAAATTGGGAACGCAGACCCGTCTTAAATTCGACCCTTCCAATCACTCATCTTTCGTACATCAATTATCTATTTTGCATGTTACATTCACATATGATTAAATATATTGCCGAATGAATGTTTGTGAACATAATCAATTACCATATTATGAGACAGGGAGGTAGGTAGACAGACACACATACACACACAGAAACACGCACATATACATAAACACATACATACATGCTTACATACAGACAGGCATACATCATGTACACTAACTCTCACAGTTACGCACCCAGTCAATAACATATAGATTACAATTCCTCGAATACACATATATTCACTCACAATCACAATCTCTCTAACAAAACATCTACTTAAAACATACATGCATGATTAAATGTTGAAGAACTGAAAGAATAAATAAACGTTGGTAAATCATTCTAAAATCGTATCTGGAACGAAAAGTTGAAGTCAGCTTAACATAGGCAACACGTAAATTCCCCAAGAATCACGAACAACCACAAAATGCTGGGGTTGACTGCTACGTCATGTAAAGGATATGCAACTAATTTTAAGAACAAGTGGAATTACAACACCAATGGATGAGCCAACAGTGATCTTTCAGAGGATACCACCATTGTCAGCGGCAAAGACGTGTTGTAGTTTCAACAAGGCCAATCTTTTATGGTGGAGATGACACTTGATTGATTAGGGATATTCAGCAACAACAAAAATAGAATGTTTTTGGTCATTTTGACCAACAAAATTGAAAGCTTTTTCCTTGACACAATCTTATACAATCTTTTGAAACTGATTAAGGCTTTCTGCCAGAGTAGCTCATAGAAGCCATGGCCAGACGCCACAGACACTTGAATTCTGGGTAATGAATTTACCGGAAATAGTCTTCGCCAGGAATGGCCGTTGGTTGTTTACAAAATAGGGGCCAGTAGGAAACAGGTCGAACTGTGATCAACAAGGAAATTGCGGGGAGAGAATTCACACAAGAAAAACTAATTTGCGCTTCTTCTTTCGTGAAATCGAGTTTCTTCCCCCTTTTCATTTTCTCCATTCAATTAGTATGAATATAATACATAGAGCAAAGATCATAAAATGGAACAAGACAGTCTGTAAAGAGCACGAACACACATGACAAGAGCAGAAGCCGCGGATTATCAGAAACCAATTTGTATTGGTTGTTCACTTTAGACTGTTTTTGGTTGCTGATGAATCTTTCGTATTCATTATCATCATCTTCCACTTTTGCCGTCAAGGGTCGTGGGGTAGATTATTTGACGTTCCAGTGCCAAGTGGAATAAATTCATTGTCTTGAACAATACTTTAGGACGCCTTTTTTGTTTTTGCTTGACAAATGATTGATGTCAATTAATCCAGCTGTTTCTCGCTGTTCAGTTGGTAGAATTGTTCAACTTGTGACTGAGGAAGAAGGAGTTTAAAAGACAAAATATCGACTTCATTGCACGGCGTTTTATCCCATATAGCCCGATTTCTTTCCACAGGGCGGCCTGTCAGGCGCTTCGCACAAAGAACGAACTCCATAGCTCAAGCGACGACCCTGAAGAGACTTCGAGAAAACTGGACTTGTGAACAGAGTGGCGTAGGCTGGAATCGACCCAGATTCCCTCGGATTGCAAGACAGGCAGGGTAACCCCTTCACTAGGAGACTCCCTTGTGACTGAGATTAAAATCAAAATTTATCAAACAAAAGCTGATTTTGTGAAATGAAAAATATCTTAAGCAATAAGTCACTTTCAGCCAATGTCAGAAAGAGAGTATTGACACCTTATATGGTGGTGAATCATTGATCGCGTCTGAATAAAATAGGAAGATCTTGGAAGCAACAGAGAGGAGCTCCTGAGACGAATATTTCCATAAATTGGTCGGTCGGAATAACTAACAGCGATTGCCCGAAAGTCGCCAAAGAGACTAGAACATTATATACAACTATAAGAAAGAGACAAACAGATTTCTTTGTTCATATGTGGAAAATAGCTAAATTAGTTGCTATACTTTACAGGAAAAGAGAGTGGCAAAACCATAATAGAAGAAGATCATATTGTAAAAGCATGGTCAGATTTTGTGAAAGATCTGTATAATGATAGAAGAGAAGACGGGCATGTTATTCTGAATAATAATGAAGGACCATCAGTTCTGAGGATTGAGATTCAGAATGCGCTTAACCAATGAAGACTGGATCAAAACCCCGGGTCCAGACAAAAGACAACAGAAATGATCAATGCCTTAGAAGAATATGAAATAGACCTCGTCACCAGACTGATAAACACAATATACGAGCATAAATTAATAAGTAAGTCACAAATGGCTGTAGAAAAATAACTAACTAGATAACAATTAGAAACCAGTTTATTGTTATACATGCATTGTCCCTTTATTTCTCAACATAATTTCCACCAATATTGATGCACTTATCCCATCGTTTTATCAGTCCTTCCAAACCAGCTGCATAGAACCGCGTGCTCTGTTTTCTAAACAACGTTTTCACTTCACGTTCAACTTCGGCGTCACTCGAGAAATGTCTCCAGCCAAGGTGCGTTTTCAGTGAACTTAGCCCTTAGCGATTTCCCGTAAAGCGGTGCATAGTTGGGTAGAAAACGGTATGAGGGTGAGTCAATAAGTAAGTCACACAGTTCTGCGTGATGGCAGGTAAATGAAAACAGGTCGCGCAGTGCAATGCAGCCTGTTTGGGAGGACTGATAAAACGATGGGATAAGTGCATCAATGTTGGTGGAAATTATGTTGAGAAATAAAGGGACAACGTATATACAATAATAAACTGGTTTCAAGTTGTTATCATGGTTAGTTATTTTTCTACAGCCATTTGTGACTTACTTATTAACTTACCCTGATATGATACTGGAGCTGGGCACTCTTCCGAATTGCGGTCCCAAATAGATCCGCAGTGAATAGGTCAGGGGTTAAGGGTTAGGGTTAGTTGTTAACTAAACACTGACCCTAACCCTTACCCCTGACCTATTCACTGCGGATCTATTTGGGACCGCAATTCGGACGAGTGCCCTGGAGCTGTACCTCCTGAATTATATAAATCTATATTTATAACAATTCCAAAGAAATCAGGAACCTTGGAATGTTATCAACATCAAATAATTAGCATAATGAACCACACCACGAAGAGATCGCTAAGAATCATTATGCAAAGAGTCAGGAAGAAAATACAGTCTGAAATAAGGGAAGAACAATGTGGGTTCGTAGAATGTACGGGCACAGTATATGCTGTGTACTTGCTGAGAACATTAATCGAGCGTTCGATAGAGGGACACAAGTTCTGGAGACATTATACATCCTTGTCTCACACCTCTCTTGATAGGCTGATATTGACCTTCATCATTACCAGTCCTTATGGCAGCTTGTTGTTTGCAATATAAGTTTTGTACAAGTCTAAGGTCTTTGGCATCAATTTGTATGTCTGCAAGCATCTATATCAGTGGTTCTCAACCGGTGGGGAATTCCCCCCCCCCCCCCCAGGGGGAATTTTGGGGTTTCCAGGGGGGGGGGGGGGGGAATGAAGATTATTTCAAGATCGCGTTAATACAAGAACCGATTACTTGATCTTGTTTTTCCTTTCATACTTTACGCTTCTGTACGCATCATCCTTCTGAAATTCATTTTATAACGTAAGTAGATCCCCAAATCACATTTTATGTACATGTCTAGACTTGTTTTAGTATGTGCTATTAAATTTAGCTTCAATTATTACATATACTGTGTAGGGACAGGGGGAAATTTTTAGGGAGGAAATACAAAAGGGGGGGGGGGGGAATGACATTCTAAAAATATGGTAAAGGGGGGAATGATGTCATAAAAATATGGTGAGGGGGGGGGGGGGAATGACGTCCTAAAAATATGGTGAAGGGGGAACGGACCAAAAAAGGTTGAGAACCACTGATCTATATCATGTCGACATGTCTCACTTTATCGAAAGCCTCTGTGTAGTCAGTAAAGCAAAGATGTGGGTCTTTGTTTACTTCTATAGAATGTTCCATTAATGTTCTCTCTTCTACAAACCCACATTGATCTTCTCCTACATCGGAAAGTATTTTCTTCCTAAATCTGTGCATGATAATTCATGGCAAAATCTTCCCGATATTGCTCATTATGCTAATTGTTCGATCTTGATCATATTCCAAGGCTGCTTATTTCTTTAGGATTGCAATAAATATAGAATTACATAATTCAGGAGGTATATCTCCATTATCATATATTGTGTTCAGCTGACTGGTGACTTGGTCTATTCCATATACTTCTAAGGCATTGACAATTTCTGTTGTGATGTTGTCTGGAACCGAGATCTTGCAAGTTTTCATATGGTTAAGAGCATTCTGAACTTCCATCTTCAAAATTGATGATCCTGCATTATTATTTCGAGTATCATGCTATTCTTCTTTTGTATCATTATAGAGGTGTTTCACATAATCTGACCATACATGTAAAATCTGATCTTGTGCAATCATGATTTTTCCATCTGTTGTGTTTAGGCAGCCTGTTGATATACGTGTTCTTTTATTAGAAAGCTGCTGAATTCTTAGATGCATTAATTTGGTATTTTTACTGCTGTGTTGTTTTTCAATTTCTACGCAATTTTTCTCAAACCATGCTTCTTTTACCTCCTTACATAATGTTCTGACTTTTCTGTAAATCTCTTCATATTTGTCTGGCTTTTGTGTGTGTGTGTGTGGGGGGGGGGGGGGGGGGGTTGCCTTATTGTTTCCATTAGCTGTAAAATTCTTCCGTTATCCATTACTTACAACCTACGTTCTTTAATTTTGGTATAGTTGTTTCTGCAGTCAAACTGATTGAATTCTTAAACATTTCCCATTGATCATCCATATCTTGAAATAGGATCTCTATCTCAGATAATATATTAAATCTGTTCTTTACTTCTATGTTAAAATTGTCATGTATTCATTTGTAATTTTTCACTCTACGCAGATCATATTTAGTGTTCCCTGATGTTTTCTTGACTTTCTTTAACTTACCTTCAATGTGCTTGTAATCAATCTGTGATCACTGTAACAGTCTGCATTGGGTACTCATTTTGCGATTGTTAACGCATTTTGAAACATTCTGCTAATCAGAATGTAATCAATCTGGTTTCTAATCCTGCTGTCAGGACACCTTAATGTCCATAATCCTCCAAGGTGTTGCTTAAACCAGGTGTTTCCGATAATCATTTCATGCCCTTTTGCTCATTCTACAAGTATTTACCCTCTTTAATTTCGTTCTTCCAAACCACGTTTGCCTACCGTACATTCATCGCCTTGATTTCCTAGTTGCGTATTGAAGCCATCCGTTATGATATTTATTTCTGAATTGTTACATTTCTTCAAAGCATTTTCCGTGATATTATAAAATTCCTCTGTACTATCTTCACTGCTGTCTCCTGTTGATGCATATATTTGAATAACGTTTATGTCAAAAGGTAAGCCGATTAATTTAACCATTAAAACCCTGTCTGACACTGCCTAATATCCTTTAACAGATTTTGATATCTGCAGATCCAAGATAATTGCTACACCGCTTTGTCTTTCTTTTCCACCATATTATATAATCCTAAAATGATTCCCTGTGTTAATCACTGTCCCTTTCATTTCGTCTCACACATTCCTAATGTATTAATAGTCTCTCTTCCCATTTCTTGTTTGACCTTATCTAATTGTCCGTCCTCGCTTAAAGTATGATCATTCCATGTTGCCAATTTCAGTGTCGCTGTCCTTTTCTTGTGATGTTCTGTGATTTGTCATGATAAACTAATCAACTTTAAAGAAGGCAGTTTGCCGTTGCTTTCCTTCCTGGCAGTGACCATATTGGCCCGTGACCGTAGCTATTGTCTCGTTAAAGAGATCATCTGCCTATCGTCACAAAACTTGAGACCGTAAGCAACAACTATCTCTCGGCTGTCCTCGAAATTCCATCCACCGCCTGCCATATAACTTGTGCGTGTGTATGAATGTGAAACGTGGGAGATGAGCAGACAAGCTGAAATATATCTAATGGCAGTGGACATGTGGTTTTTAAGGAAAATACAAAGAATACTATGGACAGACAGAAAATAATAATGAGCATGTCCTACGGGAGGCAAATGAAAACCGCAAACTGATTAGAGAAATTAGGCGTAGACAGTCACAAGTGTGTGTGCACGTTATGAGAAGAAATAAACTCGAGAACTTGGTGACAACTGGCAAGACTGAGGGGGAACGAACAAGAGGGAGGCAAGGAAGTAAATATCTGTATAGCTTGGCCACATGGCATGATCGAGATAAGAACACGGAGCTGATCCACGACTCTGGTGATCGTGTAAGATGGCGAAACATGACCGCCCACGCTTACCGGTATGGCACATGATGATGATGATCTTTTAAGGGCGTTGCAGTCAACCCCAGAATTTTGGACTGCTTGTGATTCTTTATTAGTTTACGTTCAGTAAATTGCCTTTACTTTCTGAGCGACCGGCACTCATACCATTGCATGAAAACCAACGCAATGCGGTCGGCTGCCATCTCTCCCGCAGTTGTGTTTCGATTACGGTATGCGGGATTAGGAACTGCGTCCGTAACCCCTTCACCACTGATCCGGTATGAGAAGAGAAGCATTGGAAGGAACCATGACCACTGGAACGATCAGCGTGAGAAGCAGCAGAGGCAGAGCAAGAGGAATGATGCTGGATGGACTGAGACGGTGGCATGCAGGAACAACATCATCAGCAGAGTTTATTTAGTTAGTTATTTAGTCGCGGTTCCAACTTCACGGCAAAGGATCACCCTCATGATTCCCAGTCCCTGTGCCAGTTAATATCACATAAGATACTCCTCACCGTCCCATGTGAAAAGTGGAACAGTCAGCAGTCGCGAGAAATCAACAGTACGCACGGGCAAACTAATGCATAAGGCCGCTGCCAGAATGCCAACACAACAATCGGCCACAAAATTTACAAGTCATCGTCGATGGAAACGGCAGTCACTAGAAAAGCAGCAGTTTCACACACATTACTGCATAATGCAAAACTAATTAGTTCAGCTACCTGCCGGTCGTCATTTTCTGAACATGATGTTCACTATTTAGACAACCGTGGACAAATGTACAAGAGTTGATCTAAAGACCTTAATCTGTGGAAATATCAGAACGCTTAATGTAATTGACACAGCACGTGTTTATGTACCACCCTCCATCCACCCGCTAAATAAAAAAAATAAAAAAACAGCAAACAACAGACAATCTCAAAATAAGAAAAAAGTCTTCAATCTTCCTGATACATGTGTCTGGAGAAAGCAGTTTTTCATTTTTAATTTTATTTTAGTTACACGGATGAATTCGCTCGTGCCCTTTAAGTGCCAGTCATTTTGAGAGTAACACGAGCTTGTTTGTAACTGGCAGTTTTAACTTGGAGACGTTCTATGGGATGGCGCCAGTACTGCTTGAACTTATCGATTATTCTCTTCTCGTCTCTTGTTGTTGATGCTACTACTTGTGCCATAAAATATGTCCATATTCGTTTTTCTCATTGCTCTCTCTCTGTCTCCATCACTACTACCAGCAAATGACCCTACCTCCTTCATGGTTTACTTCCTCCTTCTCCTTCTCGTTATCCCATCTCTCTTCCTCTGTATACTTCGCATCCCCCTCATCCTCATCTTCCTTCTTCTCATCAACACCATCATTCATTCATTCATTCTTCTTCTTTTTCTTCTTCTTCTTCTTCTTCTTCTTCTTCTTCTTCTTCTTCTTCTTCTTCTTCTTCTTCTTCTTCTTCTTCTTCTTCTTCTTCTTCTTCTTCTTCTTCTTCTTCTTCTTTTCTTCTTCTTCTTCTTCTTCTTCTTCTTCTTCTTCTTCTTCTGCTTCTTCTTCCTCCTCCTCATCCTCCTCCTTCTCATCATCCTTCAGGTCATCCCATCTTTTCTTCTCTTTATACTATTCCTCTGCATCACAATCTTCGTCATCATCTTCATCTTCTGTTTCTTCTTCTTCCTTCTTCTTCTTCTTCTTGTTCTTATTGCCCCCCCCCTCACCTCCTCTTCTTCCTTCCCATTTCCTTATCTTATCCCTCTTCTCCTCCTTCTCCTTTTCTTCTTCTTCTGCTTCTGTTTCTACTCCATCTTTTTTCATTCTCTTCCTCCTCATTTTATTTTTCCTCCCCTGCATACTCCTCTTCCTACTCGTTTTCTTCTTCGTCATCTCTTCTTCTTTATCATCTTCCTTTTAATACCCCGTTGAGTAAAGAGCCCCCCCCCCCCCCCCCCCCGCAAATCACACAATATATATATATATATATATATATATATATATATATATATATATATATATATATATATATATATATATATATATATATATATATAAACTTGTTTTCCTTTACCCTTTACGGGATGAGTTATTTAGTGTCACACCAACCGAACCTAAACGTCTGCTATGGTATGCTTTGGGGTTTAAAGTGTTGCTATTCTTTGTTTCTTTTGTGGGTCCCTGAAAATCACGAGGAATGGAAACACGTCAATACTACAATAAATGATACATTCCAATGTTACAGTAATGGATACATTCTATTGCTACAATAATGGAAACATTCTAATAATACTTTATTGGATACATTTTAATGCTACAGTAATGGATACATTCCAATATTACAATAATAGATACATTCTAATGCTACAATAATGGAAACATTCTAATGAAAATATTAGATACATTCTAATGCTACAGTAATTAATACATGCTAATGCTACAGTAATTGATGCCTTCTAATGCTACAGTAATTGATACATTGCAATGCTACATTAATTAATACATGCTAATGCTACGGTAATTAATACATTCTAAGGCTACAGTAATTTATACATTCTAATGCTACAGTAATTGATACATCCCATGCTAGAGTAATGAACACTTTCTAATGCTACAGTAATGGATACATCCTAATGCTTCAGTAATGGCTACATTCTCATGCTTCAGTAATGGGTACATTCCAATACTAAAAAATGGATACATTAAAATGCTACAATACTAGATACATTTCAATACTACAATAATTGATACATTACGATAGTTCATGTATGGATAACTCCTCATATCCTTGACCATAAGATGATTTCCATATTCGAGGGAATAATAATGGATTCAAATAATGTCCGGATGTTATTAGTTTCGCGTTCTGTGTCATTTTTTGCTCCGGTTTTTTATATTACAATTTGGTGTTGTCATGGCGATTTGGTGTCGTTCGTGGCCAGAGGGTTATTGAATAACCAAACATTTCATATTTCTACATTTCCCTGTAACACGCTTGCTCTTTTTCTTTGGCTCTTTATCCTCTATTGGGCCATGTCCCATCAACCAACTCACTCTCTCCCACACATGTTTTTGTCACGCATATCTTTCTCACGCATATCTTTCTCCCGCATATCTTTCTCCCGCATATCTTTCTCACGCATATCTTTCTCCCGCATATCTTTCTCACGCATATCTTTCTCACGCATATCTTTCTCCCGCATATCTTTCTCACGAATGTCTTTCTCGGGGACGCAGAGGTGTTTCCAAGGCACCAGTGCCAGGTTCTATACTGGCCAAGACCTACTAACACGTCCTAGTCGTGCGTCCTGGGCAACAGGTCCCTTCGGGGTCCTGGCTAACATAGTAGGATCGCTGATTCTTCCGAAGTCAGAGAGTATCTGCCTGCACGGCGAGGAACCACCAGTCTGCACACCAATAAGCCAGACATGGGACAACGGATACTCACGCAAACCTCAGGTCCTGTATGACATCACACTTATGGACAACAGGATGTCTTTATCCGACATACAGGACTTCACGCTGGAGTTCACAGCCAGCGAACGCAAGCAAGCAGCATGTCTTTCTCACATATGTCATTCTCACATATTTCTTTCTCACACACGTTTTTCTCACACATGTCTTTCTGATACATGTTTTTCTGATACATGTCTTTATCACATATATCTTTCTCACACATGTCTTTCTCACACATGTTTTTCTTACACACGTCTTTCTCACACGTCTTTCTGATACATGTCTTTCTGACACATGTCTTTTTCATACATGTCTTTCTCACACATATCTTTCTCACGCATATCTTTCTCACACATGTCTTTCTCACACATATCTTTCTCACACATATCTTTCTCACACATATCTTTCTCACACATGTCTTTCTCACACATATCTTTCTCACACATATCTTTCTCACACATGTCTTTCTCACACATATCTTTCTCACACATATCTTTTTCACACATATCTTTCTCACACATGTCTTTCTCACACATATCTTTCTCACACATGTCTTTCTCACACATATCTTTCTCACACATATCTTTCTCACACATATCTTTCTCACACATATCTTTCTCACACATGTCTTTCTCACACATATCTTTCTCACACATATCTTTCTCACATGTCTTTCTCACACATATCTTTCTCACACATATCTTTCTCACGCATATCTTTCTCACACTGGCACTTGCAGTCTTGACAGATGATAGTTTGTTACATTGTGCTTCAGAAAAGAGCATAATAACTACAACCCATGGCGGGTACCATGTGTGGAGTTATACCTCTCCACAGCACAAAGCCTGGGCTGCATTGAAAAGTCGGTGAGTTGCCCAAACAGCGTGATCCTTCTTTCGACCTGACCAGTTTACTCCAGAGGAAAGTTAACACTAATATGTCTAGAACAAGACAAGCCGCAGAAACTGCCGGATCAGCAAAACAATGTTCTAATTGTCCGCATGTGGGGCTTCGATCCTAGACCAGTTGCCGACCAAGGCTTAGTGCCTGCTCTGCCCCCTCCATAACATTTAGTCTTAGATGTCATTTCCTCACACCAGGATTAAGGCTTGTATCCACCCAATTGCGCTCCTCCGCCCGAAGCCATTGGCATAATGTGGTGTGTCGAGTTTCGGCACTAATAGAAAGCAGACTATACCTTCTACTTTCAATTAGGGAACACCTTGAGGCCACTAAGATGGTTCATATATAACCGGGTTCGAATCCCGGTTGCTAGCTATAGCCTTAAATTGTTTTGTTGTCTGGTGCTTCCACTAGTCTCTACTTCCTTCTTCTACTTCTGTGAGTGACACAAAATTATATTTGTGTTTATTCATGAAATGCCGGTCTCCGTGGCGAAGAGCTTACGGAGGCGGTTCGTGATTCCGCATACCCGCGTTCGAAATACAGCTGCCTGCGATGTGGCAGCCGATCGCGTTGTGCTGTTTTTTATGAAATTGTATGGATGCGGGTAGTTCAGAAAGCAATGGCAAACTACTGAAAGTTAACTTGCCGGTGCCCATAAGGGAAGCAAAGAATAGCAACACTGTAGCCTACCACGCATGTCGTAAGAGGCGACTAAGGAGGCTTGATGGTTCCGTCGCCCTGCTACTGAGTGAGTGCGTGGCGCGACACTGTGAGCTGTGAGTTTCGTGTGAAGTGCTTTTGAATCTGCCCAAGTTTTTATTTTTGGAATGTGACTGCATGTTCGGAGCGATGGCAGGTGGCTATGTCCCATAGTTGACCAGTTTTGGCTTATGCAGAAATGCGTGGCTGCTGGGCTTCTGGTGATGAACTGTATGTTCGTGGACTGTAGGTGAACATCTAGGAAACATCCAGATAGGAAAATGACTGCCGATTCCATCAGAGATGAATTGGGTGTTTCGTGGGGGACTGGTGTGTTGACATTCTGGCGGCGGCATTATGCACAGTGTATCTGTGCGGGCTGTTGTTTGTCGAGACTCCTGTCTTTTCCACTTTTCGCATTGGGCAGTGGGGAGCGTTTTGTGTGATATTCACTGGCACAGGAACGGAGCATAATGGGGACGACCCGTTGCTGTGAAGTTGGAACTGCGACTAACTAACTAACTAACTAACTAACTAACTAACTAACTAACTTGCCAAAGCATCAACAACAGCAAAGAATGATGGTGTTGACTGCAAACGTCCTGTAAAGGATAAGCAACTACCTTTAAATTTCAAATCCCGAAATAACCAAATTAATCAACTACCTTTAACTTAATTTATGAAGTACCATCTACTGAGATCCGTAGCTCAATCATATCTGACTAAGACCTGACTGTCTTTCTATATCCTTAGCTAAATCAGGTCACTTTGCCCTCCCCATATTATTAATTTCTGTCTCGTCTTTTCTTCTCCAAATGTTCTTATCGCTTCCCTTATTTCTTCAGCCCTCTGAATTCCAGACAAGAGTTGTTGTTTTTTTTTTTTAGCTATACTGTTCTTTGGTTTTCTCAACGAATGTCCTATCCAGCACCTCTTGGTTCAGTGGTATTTGTCTAGTTCTCTCCATGAGTTCTACAATGGTGATTCTGTCATATCATTTTAGAGCAGGCACTAGTTAGTGTATGTTTGCAGTTACTTGGTGACTGTCTTTGTGGTTCGTCACACTCTTATTGGGGTTACCAAATACTGACACCGCTGAAACTATAACTTCAAAGAAGGTTTGTTGCGAGAGCAAGAGTACACCCAAGAAGAAAATGGATTGAACTCATCAAAGACATTGTACAGTGCCACCCATCGGACTCTGGAACGTCAACTATTCCTTCCTACGCCGCTTGACGACAAAAGTTGAAGGTGATGATAATTATGATGAAACTGTTTGTCACTTGCGCCGTGGTGCAGAAGTGAGTTAGGAGTTGTATGTATGCCAGTGTGTTTATATATTATCGCAAAAAGGACAGCCTGACAGACTGATAGACAGGCAAACAGACAGAAAGGCAGACCGATAGACAGACATATAGGCAGAGGAAAGCGTTGGTTACTGACAAATTATAGTGCGGAGGACAGAGTGAACATATCTGTACCTATACAGAGAGACAAATAAACAGACAGACAGACAGTGGAGTGGACGGAAGAACAGATAGATGGGTTAATGCATGGGTATACAGAGAGATAGACAAACAGACTGAGGGACAAACCGACCGAAAGATACACAGATAGACGGTCAGACCGATCGATAGATAGATGGGTAGACACAGACAGATAGTGGAGTGGTTGGGTGAACAGATAGATGGATACGTGAATATATAGACAGACAGACAGACATACAGACAGACAGGCGGACGGAGAGACAGACCTACAAATAGTTAGATAGAAAGCCAGACAGCCAGAAAATATAAATGTCACCAGAGTAAGCCCTGATCATACACGACCCCCTCACTTGTCCACCGAGTCTTGCATTAGCCGAGGCTGCCATAATATAATTTTCCTGTCTCTGGAAGCGAGGCGGTGGAATTTGGTAAAGTGCCCTCACTCGAATTTTCCCTCGTCTCTCTCTCGACCTCTGCCCACATTTCGCGACTCGCTCTCTCCACGAACGCACTCGATACAAGCTCGCGTACACACAGCCGGAAACTATCTTCCTTTTCACGGCTCGCCATCATAATTCCGTTTTAATAGAAAATTTTTCGTGTGCATTTTTTTGCTTTACATCCGGTACAGACCTGAGTCTGTCCCAGTCAGGTTTGTCATTTCTCTGCGGCCGCTGTCCGCACAAGATGAGCCGTGCTGTGTTGACATTAATTTTGTGTTCATTTACAGGAGCTGTTGTAACTTTCTAAACGGACTTTGCTGGCTCAGGGTATGATAAATATTATATTATTCATTTCTTCCCCTTTTCGTTCCTTTTCCGAGGCAAGTGCGTCACACATGGTTATGCACCCCAAAGTTCAGTGTGTCAGAATTCGGTATGTATTTCTGTAAGTTTTACTTCCTCTGCCGGCGTCTGTGGCGAAGGAGTGGCGAACGCGCAATCTCGACATACTGACATAGCCTTCGAAATCAGATGTAGTCGATTTGGAAGCAGACCGCTTTGCGTTGATTTTTAACAATGGTATGAGTGTCGGTGGTTCAGAAAACAATGGCAAACTACTGAACGTACACTTGCCTAGTATGTTACAAACAAAAGTGTTGGGGTTGGTTGCGACGTTCTGTAACAGGACATGCAACTAACTTAAACTTACTTCCTCTAGACCACAGGTTCCAACCACGGCCCGCGGGCCACTTGTGGTCCGCCAGCTGCCAGAAAGTGGCACGCGAGGCCTCGTCACGTTTCTGGGCATTGAAAAATAGTGTCTATCTCTTTCTGTCTGAAATAAATGAATTGCCTACAGAACGGCAATGTCTGCTGAACGATGACTGGCTTATTGACCTGGCATTTTTGGTGGACCTCACGTCTCATTTAAACTCTTACAATTTTGTTGACGAAAGTTAAGAAATGTAAGAATGATATTGCACGACTTTTATAATTTTAGAACGTTGTGGCCCGCTTGTTTTTTTTTTGGTTTTTTTTGCATATCCTTTACAGGACATCGCTGTCAACAGCAGCATCTTTCAGCTGTCTGTTGATTTCTTGGCAAGATTACGCTCAGTAGTTTGCCATTGTGTGGCCCGCTTAACTACCGAAAATAGTAGATATGGCCCTCTGCTTGAAAAGCTTGGAAACTACTGCTCTAGACAGACTCCATCCACGGTTACAGGCTCTGTTTAGCCATGGGTAGGTTTAAAGTTTCCTAACAATTTTGCCAGGGTTACTTACTAGGCCTTACGGCCTACCCTATGCCATGGCCAACTGCCGTAGGGTTTTCAAAGTGCACACGTGATCTCCTGTTTTTCGCACTTATACTAGAAGGCTAGGTATCGGATACAACCAAGGGGTTCAGTGGGACGTGTGATATCATTAGATACCAATGGTTCTTGGACAGATTCCCAGCCCTGTGCAGGGCTTGAACTTAGTACCTTCTGCGTCTGAAGCAGACATGGTAATCTCTCAGCCACGGGTTCCTCCCTTAATTAATTTTAACTCTTTAACACTGTGTTGGTCGGTACCTGGGTCGATGTATACAAGAGTTCATGTGTATCCAAGAGTTAATTTGTATCCCAGAGTTCATGTGTATCCAAGAGTTAATGTGTATCCGAGAGTTAATGTGTATCCCAGAGTTAATGTGTATCCAAGAGTTAATGTGTATCCAAGAGTTCATGTGTTTCAAGGAGTTAATGTGTATCCAAGAGTTAATGTGTTTCCAAGAGTTAATGTGTATCCCAGAGCTAATGTGTATCCAAGAGTTAATTTGTATCCCAGAGTTCATGTGTATCCCAGAGTTAATCTGTATCCGAGAGTTCATGAGTATCCCAGAGTTAATGTGTATCCAAGAGTTAATGCTTACTCAATAGTTAATGTGTATCCGATAGTTAATGTGTATCCAAGAGCTCACGTGTATCCCAGAGTTAATGTGTATCCAAGAGTTCATGTGTATCCGAGAGTTCATGTGTATCCCAGAGTTCA